>VDFB02048449.1:35420-122622 GCA_007258455.2 Sequoia sempervirens
CCCCCGCCCATTTCCTCATGCTCTATTTTCTTGAGGGAACTGGATAGATTTAAATTAGTTAGTTTAGTTGTAGTTAATGATCTGCGAAACCAGAAAATCCTTAGCTGCAACGTTCTTGGTTTTCTTAACCTTGTGCCTCTTCCAGTTGAGAACAAAAAGATAGGACTTAGATTACTTCTCTTTTCATGCATTCCAGCACAACGAGGGAGCTTCCCCTCCTAATTTGAAGAGCACTCATTGCGTAGTGTACATAGCTGTCCGTACAAACCTGCACTCCAGAGGTGTTAGATTTTACGCCAACATTCATCTAACTGAAGTATTGAACTAAATGCAATTCCTTATCTTTGCACTCTCAGTAATTACACTTTCAGATTTATATTAATAAATACATACAAGAACATAAAAGAATAAACAACATGCCTGATTTATGCCTTTCCCAAGATGATGAACTTGACTGTGTTTGCAGCACTTCAGGATTCCAGTAAAAGTCCCCCAGCCAACTCTCAGTTCAGTCTCTAACCCTTCTCAGAAATTGAATTCTTACTAAAGTTATCCAGCTGTAGGTAATCTCAACTTCTCACTGTGATCTCAGCAAATGTGAAGATAATAAACAGAAAATGCTCTCAGCCTTTGGTGATTACTACTCGCAGAAATAATACAGAATGCTTCTCAGAAATTATGTATTGCTCTCCAGAAAAAGCCTAAACTCAGATTGAGAATGGTGAAGAAAAAGAGTGAGCAGGGCGGCTTTATATGGAGCCCCTGCTCAACCATTTCCCTTCTTAAATGGCATGTAAAATGCCAGACAAGGCTCAGACTGATTCAAACATGAAATGTGGCGGATCCAAGAGGTGATTCGACCTTCTTTGGTGACAGCAAATGAAGAAAGATTCAACATTGCACAAGTAAAACTCATAAATATGCAAAAACTTAGCAATTTGTTTTGATGAATCTACAAAGAAGAAATGGTCAAGGTCGCCTGCAATACATGTTGCCATTATACAGGGTTCAAGTGCCAAATATCCAGCTTTAGCCAAGTTCTTCTGACTTGGTCATGGCGTGAGAGTTCTTGGTCACGCGATTTGTCTCTTCACGGCAATTTTCATTTCTTTCCTCTTTGTTTTCATTTCCAATAGTTTCTTAAAGTCCAAATGTAATATCTCCCTTTTGGCGTGCTTTGCCAAAGAAATCCGATTCAAATAATAGACTTATTATTTCCTTTCTATGACTTAATCGATTTCCATAGTTTTTGCAAGAAATATTTAACATTGTCTTCAAAATAAAGTCTTTTATTACCAAGTTTCGATTTCTTTCTTTAAATCAAAATTTAATTAATTTAAATTATATATATATATATATCTAATTATATAATTATATATTTTCACTATAGTTTTGTTTTACCTAAATATATATGTATGTATATATATAGGAAATTTCAATTTAAATATGTTTATATATATATATATATATATTTTGGTAAATACTATAGTATATATATATATTTATATAATATTAAATATATATATTTACTTTTACACATATAAATATATACATATTTACATATTTGATTGACAAATATGTATATTGCGAGCCAGTCAGCATACTTTCAATATACATATCTATGTATATGTGTATATATTTATATATGTAAATTCCAAGGCAATATTAAAATAATATTATTAACATCCATATATATATCGGGTTGGTTGTGGGTATATATATACATGTATATATGTTTGTATATTTTCCTCTCTATACACGTATATGTAAATATATTATATCGATGTACTCGTACGAGCATATCCATTTTCCCTCATACGTTTGTATCGACATGAATATACCTACAGATACGTGTATATACTATATACATGTATACATGCCCACCTCCAAACTAGTTATGCAATATCATGAACAGATACACAGATAAGCATCACTTATACATGCATTCAAAAGTAGTTAAGACTCCTAATGTCAACATACAAGCCTACGGATGACTTACCCATAACTCAACAAACTGAATTAGCTTATTCAGTCTAAAGGATGTGTGTGTATGCTCAATTGGTACTCGTTACTATTTACCCGACCAAGCTCCTCCTCGAGTGATATTTCTCCTCTGCCTGGAGGAATGGTCCTCTTACCTGCACACCATGACATGACAACGGAAGTCATATTCTCACAATGTCATGTCCCCGTTTTTGGCGAGCATCAGTAAACGTGAGGTTGGCCTATCATGAGACCCTCGTCGGCTGACTGAGTGGTTAGAGGGTCGTTTCGGCGCTTGGCTCAGCGTCTGATTGGCAGTTTTGATTGATTGGCTTTCGTTCGGGCTCATTCGGAGACCTTTTGCAGAATTGCTATTTTTAGCAGTTCCTGCAGGCAGAGTGGGACCACTGCTATTTTTAGCAGTTTGAGATTGGCAGCATCCGGAATCACTTCTGAGTTCGTCAGCATCAGACGGATCGGTAATCGGATGATTTATGAGGAAGATATTAATATTTAATTATATTGATTAAATATTAATTATTTAATGTTTATAATATAAAGTTATAATTTAAAATTATAACTTAAGTCATCTGCTTTGAGGGGTGCGCCCAACATCAGGAAAGGGGCCATTTCGCATATTAAATTTATAATTTAATATTTGCCTGAGACTTTTGCAAATAAAAGAATTAAAAGTTGAAATATATTAAATTTCCCTATTATTAAGGAAATCGCACTTTTGTGCAATAAAGGGGTTTTGCATTGGTAAATGAGCCATTATGACATTTTTGAGAAACAGGAATTGATCAAGTTTCGCCAGAGCACAGAGACCTTAGGGTTTCGTCTCGAAATCGTCGGAGAACGAGCCATCTCCTTCGAAGCAGTTTAGAGGATGTGAAATAACATCCGATTTATTGCCAGTCGTGGGATTCCTTCATCCAGGAGGAGTTACAGAGCATCACAGTGATTCAAACAACAGAGGTTTTGACTTATCCACAGAGCTTCATCATCTTGTTCATACAGGAGACCATCTATTTGTCTAGGCGTCCATATTTGGCAATCTGGAGGGTTTTCACAAAGGGCCGTACAAGTTATTAAATGCAGCTGGCAGCCGTACCACTCAGCTAGGGCCGTACTATTTCAACAAGCTTGACAGTTATCAGAGGATTCGCTGAGGAATCATTAAAAAGGCATCAAATCTTCAAGGCGCCTACCTTTACTGAGTTACTGGAGATTTAAGGAAAGAGCCGTACAAATTATTAATGCATGCTGCAGCCGTACTTTGTACAGCAGAGCCGTACTTTAACTAAGTCGAATCTTTGCATTTAAAATACCTTTCTTCATAGAAGACTTCCAGAGGAGTTGTCAGTGCAGGCGCCCAATGTTCAGAGAACTGGAAAGCTACAGAGGGAGCCGGACAAGTAAATTGTTTGCTGCTGTCATTGTTCTGGCCGTACTACTTGGTATTTGGCCGTACCAGCAGAAAAAGGGCATATTCATCACCTAAGGCAAAACGCCTTACATACTGATCTTTGATCTTCCATTCTGGGGGCGCCAACATCTCAGGATCAGTGTGCAAGCTTTGGAGAGCGGAAGAAGTTGATAATTGGTGAAGCCGTACCATCATTTGGAGAACATTTAATGCTGTTGCAGAAATCAGGTTTTTAATAAAATCATTATCTTTTCACCTTGCATGTTACTGGGTATTTATGTAATCATCTCAGAAGAATAATAGAATATCTGACAACATTACTATCAGTAGTTTTCACTGTTTTAAGAGTTAAATGATTTTATAGAATCTATTTTCAATTACATGCAAAAAACGCCATCTGGCACTTATGCTTAAAACCCTAGAAACGACAAAAATTGCAAAAACCTTCAGAAGATCATCAAAATAGTCGGAAACGGAGATATTGGGGAAACGAGGGTTTCTACACACAACAAGGCAGTATACATAAAACATCTCAAAGTTAGAATAAACATTATTCCATAACTTACATGCAACTTTTAATCAAGAATTACATCAATAAAAGTATCAGACAAATGAGACAATCATTTAAATAGGACACATTCATTCGATAACAAGAACATGTTTTATTCATCTAAATGATTCAATCATTACAATGCATTGCCCTATGCAATAGTAGCTATACAATCGAGGTGTAACACAACTGCTAAGATACGAACATGCAACTCCCAGTCTAAGTTCCTCACTGTCTACATCAAGAAAGCCTCCTGCACATGCTTGAAATGTCGTTCAACCTTCGTGAACTCAAGCTAGTCATAGTAATGATAGACTTTATCTACAATAAGTATGCCCACCGTGTTTAACCCTCTAAACTGACCCTGATAGGTGATCAAGTATACCAGGTAGGAACACGTGAAACTAATGTGCAACTAGAAAACCGGTGATTTGCTTGTGGAGAATGTCGCTGATGAAGGACGCCCAGTCATAATGCTCTTGCCCAGAGATGATTCGACCAATGATGTAATACATCCAAGGCTGAAAACTGTTTGCATCTGCATGACCTGAGACACAATTGAGAAGTGTTATCAAAATCAAGTACTCGTCCTTGTATTCACCACGACCCACATTGCTCGGCAACTTGTTCTTTTTCTATTTTAACCATCGTTCTGCCATCTTACTTTGACACTTGTCCATATCACCATTGAATGCTTGCTCACACTGCTCCATGGAAATGACTATACTCTTCAGGTGTTGAGGAATACTAAAACATCTTTCGATGCCAGGGGTTTGAGACTGCATATAACCCGTCCATCTACTAACTGTATCTCACGAGTAGTAGAATTGTAATGCTTAACACAAGACATTACGAATTCTACGCAATGAACTGAGATAGGTATGGAAGCGGCCTAAAGCTACCCAGATCGCTAAATGTTTTGAAGTATCAAATCTCTTATCTTGACAGGATCCAAGACTGCTTCTGGAAGCACTTTATGTAGATTCGTATCAACTGTCCCAATGAAGTCATGAGACAAGACCGACTTGGTCTTGAATTCACGCTGAATGTATTGCATTATGAAAAGCTCGCCTGTTCACTATGAACACGGCTATATTCTGACAACTTTTCTAGAAAGCTAAAAATAGCCTATCGAAGGGCAATTTTCACGAAAAATTTTGAGATATGGGTTTTGTCGAGAAAAAGATTCTAAGACAACCCAGAATGTCAGAAATGCGAAAATTTGACTTCTACTTGACCATGCAAGGAATTTTCAATTAAGAAAATCAGAGCCTTGAGAACTAATGCTCTAGAGTAAATTTTCTTGAAAAATTCTAGCACATGGGTTTTCTTGAGGAAGCTATTCTGAATAAACCCCAATGATTTGTTTTGTCAAAATTTCCCTTTTTTTCAAACATGCAAATGGAATTTGAGACAAAAGATTGAGGTTTTGATGCTTTTTCTTCTGCTAAAATCGCCAATTTCTCTTGAATTATGCTGATGAATTCGGACTTGTACCTACAAAAGAAATGTTTTGATGCCTTTGAACTTGATTGCTGATGAAAATTCACCCAACTCTGAAGGAAATTCGCTTATGCTAAGTTGGATGAATGAGAATGGACGCCATCATTGGATAAATTGAACAAATTCGCACCATAAAAGCATGACTGCAAGATTTAAAACCTTGAATGTGAAAAGAATTATCTGATTAGACCCCCTCCAGTTGAACTGATACTGACTCGGAGTCCCAGATTACAAAATAATAATAAAATATTCATCTTGCTTTACATGCAAATTTGAAACCCAGCATCAAAAAGGCGCCAATAATAAATTATTGACAAAAATCGCCATTTAATGCCTTAGCATGCAAAATAAATATTAAATATTATTTTAATTCAGTTGAACAAAAAACATAGCATCTGGATGCACTTGGCAAACTTCATTGATTCCAAAAAGTCCTTATTTGACCCTCTAGGTGTCCATTTGCAAGAGTTATTAGCTTTTTCGCTAACTTCCTATTTTATAGCTGACTACAAGTTCCAGTTGCCCCTGTTCAGCACTGATTTTTGGATAACTGAGTGAAGTTGTGACCAAGCTGAGATATCCATCGCGAAGCCTACAGAGCAAGGATGAAATGTTTGTTGGGAGCTGCAACTGCTAAAATTACGTTTGACACCTCAAAAAAATAGGCACCTTTGATTAAATTGATGCAAGGTCTCCAGACTAGGTCATTTCTTTGATCTGCCATCTAACGCTTCGAATAGCTGCTGACGGTGAACGATGAACCCTGCAGACTGGATGATAGGCTTATTGTGTGACTGCAAGTATTCCACATCCAATGACTATATGTAAGATACCTGAAAGCTGCATTAGGGACCCCAAAAGCAAGGGCGCCCCTTGCCTATGAAGGCGCAAACACCATTTTGTCAGAAGTGTAACTTTCATCTAGATACCCTACTTTGACCCTTGACACTGGGAGCTAGAGTGCTCCGACTCGCGCACCGTCGATCTCTCTGCGTAGCTAGATCAACTTGCAAGAGATGTCTCTGAAGGCAACGAAGCAAGAAAACTACTTCTAAGACCTTAAAAAGAAGGGCGCCTTTTCCAAGGGGATGTGTATTTTCTATACTTAACCATTTTCCGGCTATATTCACTTTTCAAAGTTCTACACAGACCTTTCACGTACGAGCGTTTGCCAAATCTTGAAGGCTAATGGCTAGGCTCGTTGGATAGCTAGAGTAATTGCACACAAGTCTCATGAAGACTGCGAATGCTAAAAACCCCATCTGACAAGCCTAAAGGTTGGGCACCCCTAGCCTATAGAGGTATAGGTGTGTATTACTACATTTCTCCACCCTCTGATTTACATGTCTGGTAGGACCTCTGTCACGATCACTCAGCATGTCAAATCACCTTGCGAACTAATGCGTTGCGAAGCTAGACTAGATTAGAAAAGATCTCAGGAAGACAACATCTGCAAATTTACCCATCTGAGGGGTCAAATTCAAGGGTGCCCCTGGGCTACAAGGGCGCAGAAACTGCAATTTGACAGTCCTCTGTGACTTACAGCCTCCTCGTACCTTCCGCTTCTGATGTCGATTGTCGGAATTCTGCTCTTCGGATGACCTCACTTGATAGCTTGTCGGAAAGCTGGGCTAATTCTGAAGAGACTGAATGCATTCACAAGCAAAAGCAACAAGATTTGGGCGTTCAAAAAGAAGGGCGCCCCTAGGCTACAAGGGCGCAAATCTATTTTTTGCAAAATATTATCATTTGTATCTATCTCTGTAAACACCTTTCTCGCCACTGAAATGACCTTGTAGGAGTATAATCTCGTCGTGAAGCGTTTCTCCATCATCACAGGTCTCATTCCGAGTCCCAGGTTCAAGTTCTAACCTCCAGGTGTTGCTCAACTACTGCTAATGACTGACATGACACTGATCAAAGTCCATATTTGACTTGCCCAAAAACGGTATTTTGACATCATTTTAGCAAGGTTTAGACTCTTTTAAGCAAAATTCCTTAATGAAGCAAACAATTTGGTTTGGGTACAACAAACCTTCTCTATAGTGTCTTTCAAAATTTGAAATTGCAAGCATACATCCTTCTATTTCCCTCAACAATTAATAGCTCTAAGAAAATAAAATTCAATTGCATATGTGACAATAATATTCATGAGTGGTTGATGTCTAATATTAGTCCACCCATACATGCTCATAGAACAACCTATCCTCTTCCAAGTTTGCTTCATATCCTCCATTGCCAATGTTACATCCCAAATTGTGACGTTACTATTTACCGTTATTTGATAGGGTAAATGTGAATGTAATGTGAATTCTGGAGATAAATTAATGATGCTTGTACCTTGTTTTTAAAATGAATGTGTTCCATATAATGATTGTCTCATTTGATTATTACTTCTATTGATGTAATCCTTGATGAATGTTGCATGCAAGTTGTTGAATAATGTTTATTCTAACTTTTGAGATGATTCATGTATACTGCTTTTGCTGTGAACATATGACTTCCGTTATCATGTCGTTGTATGCAAGTATGTGGACCATTCCTCCAGGCAGAGGAGAAATATCACTTGGGAGAGGAGCTTGGTCGAGTAAATAGTAACGAGAACCATTTGGGCATACACACGTCATTATAGGTTGGGAGGAAACAAGTCAGTTATGATGGTCTTGATAAGTCATCCATAGGCTTTAGGAGTCTTGCTTACTTCTTTGTGCTTTGTGAATGATGTTTATTTGTATATCTGACTTATTCTATTACGGTCATTGTGAGGATAACGTGAATGAATGAAAGTGAATAGGTTGAATGGGTTATGTATACACATGTATATACTATATACACGTATCCATATGGATAAACATATCGATACAAACGTATGATCGACAGATGGATATGCTCATACATATGTGTCGATATGGTATACATACACATATGTGTACATTGAGGTATATACAAGTATGTACATGCATATATATACACACTCTACCTATTATTTGTGGATATTAATAATATTATATTATTATTCCCTAATGACTTTACATATATATAAATCAGGTATATGCTAACTGGCTCACAATATATCTATATATTAGTTAAATATATATATATATATATATTTATATATTAAGGATTATATATAATATTATTATAGTTACATTAATATATATATATATATATATATATATATATATATATATTAATAATACTCGGGTATTTAAGACTAATAATATATTTATATAATGAAATTATATTTTTATTTAAATTCTCAATTTATGAAAATCAAATTATTTTCTAAATTGATCTCCACTTTGGAAATTAACTTATTTCCTAAGTTTAATATTATAAATCTCTTAAAAGTGGAAAATAGATTATATTTCACTTGGAGTAAATATTAAAGTCTAAACTATGGAAAATCAATGAATACCTCTCAGCCAATTATTTATGAATTGGGCTTTACTCATTTTGATAAATTTAAATACAAGGGAAATCAAAATATTTCCCTATTACTTGGAAATGTTAATATTTAAACTATTGAAAAGCAAAATATTTGCTTTCAAACTATTGAAAAAGCTTAATACGTGAAAATGAATGGCGCTGGAAAAACATGCGCCTGTGAAGTGCGCTTCGTCTAGAAGAAGAAATCAACACAACTGAGAAATAGGGGCGACACAACCTGAGAAGTGATAAGGTGCTTAGTGAGTAGCCATGACCGTTTCCAAATTTGATGAATCATTTCACAATTGGTGCCATTTCTAGTAACATACCTGTAGATGTTGATCCCTTCATTTTAATCATGTCCAAATTGAATTATTCTTCAACCTACTAGCAAATTCAGAGGTCGTATCACCTCTTGAGGTGTTGAGTATGTGAGTAGAAATCTGCCACTTATCATTTGAAATACTCAAAATGCAGTCCTGGCAAGTTACATGCCTATAGAAGTGGAAGTCGATGGGTTCCTGGCTCTATAAATAGCCGCCCTGTTTACTCTTTGGGAGGACATTCGATCATTCTATTCTTGTTGTTACTTACACTAAGCTAAATCCAAATTTTCATCATTCTTTGAGTTTGCTTCACAAGTTCTTTATTTTGAAATCTATTTCATTTCTAAGTGATAAAAACAAAGGAATTACCAATATCTTATCGTCACAATCTAAGTATATTTCCAATATAGCTGAGTATTCATCATTTGAGAGTTCATTTCTGAGTGAGAATTCAATCAATATTGAGGGTTTTTGTTAAGAGAAGGACTGGAACTGCGTTATTGGAGAGAAAGCTCATAATTAGGCATGAAACCTTCTACATCTTTCAATTTTGAATCTGATTGTTAGATATATATTTCTTTGTGCTTGTTGTGTGTGCAAAAGCTGAAGGTTTACGTGGAAACTCTTACGAGAGAAAACCACGGCAAAATATTGCTTATATAAAACTCTTTTACAAACTTTGTAGGCACCAACCCATAGGAGACACCAATCCCCTCTTAAATGATTTGTAGGCACCAATCCACTGGAGACACCAATCCCCACAATTTGTATGCACCAACCTACTAGAGACACTAACCCCCACAATTTGTAGGCACCAACCTACTGGAAAGACTAATCCCCACAATTCGTAGGCACCAACCTACTAGAGGCACCAACCCCCACTACTAAGCACCAACTTAGCGAGAAACACCAATCTCTTCTTTGGGAAGCATCATGCTTCCATCAATCCACATCATTAATCCTACATCATATTTTCACTAATTAATTAATTAATTTGGCCATCTTTCCCTGAATAGTTAATTAAATAAATCCTATTTAATTAGTTAAGCTAACCTCCCTTCATCAATTAATTTTTATCAATAGTTAATTGAACAAATCCTATTTATTTAATTAACCTTGTCTAACCTTTCTTTTAATTAATTAATTAAATGAGCTACACCTATTTAATTCATTAAGCTAATCCATTCTTCTCATTTCCTCTAAAATAATTAAAAATTAAAATCATTTTCCCTCCACTAAAATTCAAAATACATTACCTTTTCATCCTCACCATCCATTCAAATCCACAAGCATCTCCACCATCCATTTTCACACATCTCCACACTCTTCCACATGCTCAAATCTTCACCGTTTCATCCAATATTCAATCCTCTCCATTCACTTGCTTATCTCCTATACCTCCACATGCTTGGATTTCCATGCATTTTAAGTCAATCTCCACCCTCCATTACCTTCACTTCAACCTTTCCTTCCACTTGTCACTTGGAAAGCTCACCATTCATGCAAACTAATCCTCACCATTCATCTGCCAAATAAATCCTAGCCCTCCATCCTCATGGCTGAAGGTCTATTTAAGAAACCTCCTCCAGAGGACAAATAAAGCACACTCTCGTGCAAGTACATGCTGCCCAAATTTGGCAATCTCAAGCAAAGAGCAACCTACGTCATCTCATAATGTTGCAACTATATGTCATGGAGCAATCTCAAGAATCATGGAGGTTTAGCTTGTGTTTTGTGCTATTTACATGTTTAATACCTTCATTTTGTTCAAAACTGAGGTGTTTGTTGATTTGGATAGAGTTTATTGTGTTTAGTGCATTAACTCACCTTGTTTGTCCAGATCTAGCATCCACAAATGTCACAAAAGGAGAGAAATACCCTACACCCCACAGCCAGAGGAAGAAAGCAAGCCATTAGTGGTGTCTCAAGTTCACAGGATCAGCAAAACAAAGATGGGGCACATTGCGCAATGCAGCACATGCAGATTATGCATTATTTGGAAAACAAGGATGCTCTCTTCTAATCTAGTATATTAAAATAATGTTTATTATTTATTTATTAATGCTCAATATTGTAAATTATTGTAATATAGTGATAAGATCGTCTCTGATCTTATCTGGAGTTTCTTTTTACAAACTTCCCATTTTTGTAAATCTTGTAAACTATTTATTGAGCACATTGCTCATTGTTAATACATCGAATATTTTACCAATTACTTGTGTAATATGGTATCAGAGCAAGGTTAAAAAAAATTTAAATTTTTATGATTCTAAAAATTTTGAGCAGATTTTTAGTGAAAATTTTCAAAGATTTTCTTGTGATCAAACCTCGTGCTTCCTGTAATTCGAAATTTGAGGATTTTTGTGACTGAAATTCGAAGGGTTTCTGAATGAAATCGCGCGACTTTGAGAATTCGTGGGTTGCTGATCGAGTTTTTTTCTAAACCTACGCTTATTGTTCGTGCTTTGTATTCTTCCTGTGATGCCCACGCAACCTTCATTCAATCGTTTTTTGTTTGGCGATAGGATTTTTGTATGAGATCTTCTTTTAGACGCCCGTGCGACCTCTTCGGCTCCATCTTCAAGCCGCGACTTCCTCTTCTTGGGCACAAAATCTAGTCTTGTTTTCGCAGACTGAACACTCAATCTCTGGCCCGCGTTTTTGTCTGTTTTTTGGCCGCGTTTCTTCATATTTTGTGGCATTTCTATCTAATTCATGGTCGCCTCCTGGTCGCCTAGGGTTTGGCATTCTTTTTGTCAAATTTTTGTGCAGATTCGAGCTCATTTCTGCAAATTTTTGAGCTTTCATGGCCGCCTAGGGCATCCTGCAACTTCGGCTAGGGTTTTGAACCCTCAAATCAAGTCGCAACAAATATTCGATTACATATTCTTGGTGGGCTTTTCGAGAGCTCAACTGGCTTGGTCTCCGAATTTTCTGTGTGCATTGATTTTTGTGCCTCGAATTTTGTGCCATTCCTACATTATACTTTCTACAGACTGTACCTGAATCTGCCTCTATTTTTTGCATTGGAATTCGTGCCTCAAGTTTCGTGCATCAACCTCTTCTCGGTACCTTGTTTTTTGTGCCTCAAAAAGCATGAAGATGGCCAGTTTAAATAATCTAATGCTGGAGGGCAATCAAAGATTCAATGGAAAAATTACAACGCCTGGAAGCAGCGGATGATGACAATCTTTGAATACCGTTGCCTCAATCAGATGATCCTCGACAATGCTACTTGTCCCACAATAGCGGGTAAGGATCAAGAGAAGTTTGATGAGCAGAATCGTGAAGTAGTAATGCTTATTAAGCTTTTTGTTAGTGATGATCAACTCCCTCAGATTCCACTTGGAAAATCGGCTAAGGAGATTTGGGATCACTTGAAGGGTTTGCTTGAAACTTCCGACAAAAGTTGTGCGTTTTTTTTGAAGAATATGTTGTTTTCTATCATGATGGATGAGAAGACAACTCTGCAAGCACACCTGAATAAAATCCAGGAGATCAAAGATCAATTGGAGGCGATTGGTCGGAAAATGGAGGAAGACATGGTCATGATCACCCTGAAGAGTCTACTGAAGTCCTATGAACACTTCATAGAGACTCTCAACATTACGTCTGCTAATGTTGATCTCAAGTTTCCAAATCTGTGCACTATCCTTTTGCAGCAGGATTGCTGGAGACAACAGCTTGGTAGCAATGAATCATCATCCTCCACGAAGCAAGCAGGCCTTTGCAGCTAAAACCCACCAGAAGCAAAAAGAGAAAGGTCAACCTTCACAGCAAAAAGGCTCAAGTCAGACCTCCACCAACCCAAAGAAGAAAAATGTGTTGGCGTAACAACTAACACCTCTGGAGTGCGAGTTGGTATGGACAACTATGCACACTACACAATGAGTGCTCTTCAAATTAGGAGGGGAAGCTCCCTCGTTGTGCTTGACAAAAGTGCTTTGAAAAGGAAACTAAACTAAATCCTATCTTTTTGTCTCAGCTGTACAGGTACAAGGCTTTCATGAAAACTCTATACGTTGCAGCTAAGTATTTTCTGGTTTCGCTTAACTACAACTCACAAAACTAAGTAACTTAAACTATCCAATCCCCTCAAGAATTCAGAGCATGAGGAAACGGAGTGGGAATGATTATCTGACGATAAGGCGGGTACGGACTCACAACGTGAACGCAAGGTGGCACAACTATCTGCTTGTCTGAATAGGCTTATTGGAAACAACAAAATGTACAATGCAACTATTCTCATAAATTTGGCCACATCAAGAAGGATTGTCGTGCACGTTTGGCTTCTGAGCAAAAGAAGCAGCGAGGGTCTCAGCAGAAAGCAAATGTCGTCGAGTACTCCGAACAGAAGGAATCTGCCTTTTATGCACTCATGGCAAAAAGGCCAGCAGACCATGTCAAATCCTCTGTTTGGTACATAGATTTTGGTGCCTCGTGTCATTTCTCACATAGGCGTGACTGGTTCATAGACTTTTCCCCTTGCACTGACTAAGTGATTTTTGGAGGAAGCGAGGAATACACAGTTGTCGGCACAAGCACTGTTCAGGTTCAGTCTGGCAGGAGGCATCTCATATTCCTCAACGTGTATTATGTACCTGATATGGAGCTCAATCTTCTCTCAATCAGTCAAATAATGTGGCATTCTCCCTAGAGGGATGTGGTGTTTAGCTCACACAAATGTTCGATTGTAGATCGCGATACTTGCACAAGAGTGGCTGTTGGGATAGAGGATCATGACCTCTACAGGCTTGTGGACACTAGTGATTCTCAAGAGTTAGCCTTGGCAGCCAAAAATTCAACTGTCACTAGTCTTTGGCACCAACGGTACGGACACTTGAACGTGCACTATCTCTCTCAGCTTGCTCGGGAGGGACTTGTATATGGCTTACCTAACATTTAGACTCAACATCAAGGTGTTTGTGGTGCTTGTCAAGCTGGGAAGCAGCATCGCACACCGTTCAAGGATGGCGACTCTTGGCGAGCTTCTAAGGTACTTCAATTAGTTCATGCTAATATTTGTGGGCCTATGTCTACTTCTTTTGTAAATGGTTGCAAGTACTTTCTACTCTTTGTTGATGATTATAGTAGGAAAATGTGGGTGTACTTTCTTAAGCAGAAATCAGAAGTTTTTAATGTATTTCAGAAGTTTAAGGCCTTGGTAGAAAATGAGTCCAGTTCTTGTATCATAACTCTTAGGTCAGATAATGAGGGGGAATTCTATTCTAGTGCATTCTCCAACTTCTGTGATACCCATGGCATAAAACGTCAGTTAACCACACCCTACACTCCTCAGCAAAACGGTGTTGTAGAGCGGCGCAATCGTACGATTGTTGAAGTGGCTCGCTTCATGTTGCAACACAAGAGTGTTCCTACCAAGTTTTGGGTAGAAGCAGTCAATACTTCAGTCTATCTTCTTAATCGGTCACCCACTCATGTTGTTAAAGGGAAGACTCCTGAGGAAGTTTGGACTGGTCACAAACCCAGGATCAATCATTTGAAGGTTTCCAGCTCTCCTGCATATGTTTGGATTCCAGAGGCCAAGCGCTCTAAGGTGGATTCCAAGAGCCAGAAACTAATGTTCACGGGGTACAATGACAACCACAAGGCATACAGGCTGATTGATACAGACACTGATCGTCTTATCTTCAGTCGAGATGTTGTCTTTGATGAGGAACGAGGACCATTTCACTTTTCCTCACCTGTTCAGCATTCAGAGGATCAGCCCCTGTCGGCTTCTGATGTGGGCGTCCGACTTCCGTTAGGTTCACTTGATGGGAGGGATGACAAAGACCTAGTCTTTGATGATGCTCAACCTGAGTTTCCTCCAGATGATAATGAAAATCCCCCTGCTGAACCTGTTCCAGATCCACAACCAGATCCAGCTCCTCCTGTTACCTCTGATGTTGGCACTTCTACTCTCCAGCTGAAATGGTGGGCTAAGACTATCAGTGATCTTCGTGCTGATGAGCTCATTGAGGGTAGATCATCCAGAAACAAGAGCAAACAGCAGTCTACAGTGAATTTTGCTCTCATGGCCAACATCCACAGTGTTTATGAGCCTCAGACATACTTAGATGCAAAAGGGATACCTAAGTGGGAAAAGGTGATGGAATCTGAATACCAG
The DNA here is from genome assembly GCA_007258455.2 of Sequoia sempervirens. Lineage (NCBI taxonomy): Eukaryota > Viridiplantae > Streptophyta > Pinopsida > Cupressales > Cupressaceae > Sequoia > Sequoia sempervirens. Next base: position 50,771 of record VDFB02048449.1, read on the forward strand.
AGTCTTCAGAAGAATCACACTTGGGTCTTTTATGATCTTCCTCTAGGGAAGAAGCCTATTAGCTGCAAATGGGTGTACAAGGTGAAGTACAAAGCTGACGGAACCCTTGACAAGTACAAAGCTCGTCTGGTTGCAAGGGGGTTCTCACAGAAAGAAGGCATTGACTACGAGGAGACCTTTGCAGCCAAAATGAGTACCATACGGCTTGTCCTTGCCTTAGCAGCCCAATTTGGTTGGAAGGTCCATCAAATGGATGTGAAGAGTGCCTTCCTCAACAGTGAGTTGAAGGAAGAAGTGTACATGACACAGCCTCTAGGTTTCAAAGTTGTTGGTCAAGAACAGAAGGTGTGCAGATTGGTCAAAGCACTCTACGGCCTAAAGCAAGCTCGTCGGGCTTGGTACATAAAAATTGACAAGTACCTCACAGATCATGGCTTTCAAAGGATTCCATCTGACTCGAACCTGTATGTCAAGGATACTGGTAATGAGATCTTGATTGTTGTTGTCTATGTGGATGACTTGATCATTACTAGCAGTTCAGCACATTTGATCGCTGAGATCAAACAGGATTTGTGCAAAACTTTTGACATGATAGACTCGGGCCTCCTACATTATTGTTTAGGTGTTGAGGTTTGGCAAACCGAGAGCAGTATTTTCATCTCCCAGTCCAAGTATGCTCGAAGTCTTTTGGATAAGTTCCGAATGCAGGATTGCAAACCTGCCTCCACACCCATGGAAAAAGGGCTTAAGTTGTCAACTAAGTCCGATTCACCTATGGTAGATGAAACATTGTTCAGGCAACTAGTGGGCAGTCTCATCTATCTCACGGCCACTAGACCTAACTTGAGTTTTGCAGTGAGCTACATATCACGCTTCATGACAGCCCCCAAGGCTAATCATTGGGTAGCAGTGAAGCGTGTGTTGCGTTATGTGAAGGGCACTACTAATTTTGGACTCTTGTACACTCGGAGTCACGATCCTAAACTCAACAGGGTCACAGATTCAGATTGGCAGGTTCAACTGATGACAGGAAATTAACATTTGGGTATGTGTTTAGTTTGGGATCCGATGCAGTCACATGGACTAGTAAGAAGCAGCAAGCAGTGGCTCTCTCCTCGACAGAAGCAGAGTATCGAGGAGCAGTAAAAGTAGCATGTGAGGCAGTTTGGCTTCGTCGGATGCTTGCGGATATGCAAATATCTCAAGCAGGTCCGACTCCCTTGTTTTGTAATAATCAGGGAGTTCTCAAACTTGCCAAGAATCCGGTCTTCCATGAGAGAACCAAGCATATGGAAACTCATTGTCACTTCATTCGGAAGCTGGTTGAAGACGGATCAGTTCAGTTGTTGTATGTTCCAATAGAGGACCAGACAGCAAACATTCTCACCAAGTCGCTCAGTCCAGATAAATTTGTAAAATTTAGGGGGCATCTTGGTGTAGTTGATAGATTGAGCATTATGGGAGGGTATTAAAATAATGTTTATTATTTATTTATTAATGCTCAATATTGTAAATTATTGTAATATAGTGATAAGATCATCTTTGATCTTATCTGGAGTTTCTTTTTAGAAACTTCCCGTTTTTGTAAATCTTGTAAACTATTTCTTGAGCACATTGCTCATTGTTAATACATCGAATATTTTACCAATTACCTGTGTATTATAGTCTAGTACATGTCATCACAGTTCTAGGTAGAATTCTTAATCCTAAATCCATATTGATATGCATGGAGTACTATAATGCTGATAAGAAGAGATTGTTCAAGAATTGGAATCACAATACTGAATTTAGTAGACACAATTTTAGAATATGGGTATCACTGCCCTGCATGACATACCATTTATCAGTTTGTAAAGCATCATTGTAAATGTGATAATTAGTTTTGTAAAAACAATAATTTTTCTATTACAATTAAAAAGCAGTTATATCATACCCCATATCCTACAATGAAGACTTCCCATGGAGTGAATAGCTGCCAGACACCGCTGTGCAAAGCCATGATCAAATAGACCATTACTTTAGTGTTGAAAAACTGAACCATGTGAGGAGATTATAATATTTAAGTGAACAGTTCTTTTTCAAATTGAGCTCGACTTGGGAATAAAATTCCTTACCTGATAGCTAGAGAGTTGTAGTAGCAAAAATGAGTCATTAACTCAATCAGACATAGACAAAAAAACCATCGACATCCATAGTAGAAGATTCTGATATTGCTTTGAGTTTTCTGTGGTAAATCCAACTGTAAATGCCAATGTGATAGAGCATCCACACATGCACACAGAAATAAAGAAAGACAAATAATAGTTAGAAACTTCAAGTCCTTTAAATCTCTACCTATATTATAGGCTTTGCACATGTCGGCAGTTAGGACTAGTGATCGAACAATTTGACTAAAAAATTTGGACTTTCCTAAATTGAATTATGTATAGGACAAGAATCAGAAGCCATGAATATATGCTCTTTAGAAAGGATAAAGATTTTCTAGATTCCAGATTTTAGTTAAACCAAGAGTTAACAGTCAGCAATACATGTACAAATAATACATTCTTGAAATTATGGCTACATTGAAATGACACAATAAGGATCCATTAGACCCCAATGCATCTGTTTTTGTATATGGTGGTTCACTAATTTAATTGATATGTGTGGTAAAAATAGTTCAAATGCCCATGTTGCAGACCAGATTTCCGCTTCTTGGCAGAAATTGGGCCTAACATCCCTTAACAAGTGAAAAAAATATTATGGTGGCAAGTTAAAATAGGTTGACACTGGTCAGCACACACAACTTGATCAAACACATATTGTGACATAGGGCAAGTTGAGGCAACTTTCAGATAGTTCGGTTATATCCTGGTATGTGAACTGCATAAATAGACTAAATCACCTAATTTGAGGAAGATTGTGGTCATGTTTCTCTTGTTTTCATATTGACTCTAGTATACTGACAGAAACTAGTACTGGAAATTCAGCCTGATTAAACCTATTCAAATTTCAGACTGCTTTTTGGAAGGTGTTTAACTCCAAAATCCCATTTTATGCTAGAGAAGGCCTGTGAAAAAATTTCAACTTTCAAGTTATTAATTCAACATATGGCAGCACGATTTGGATATTAAATTGACTGGACTGTATTGTGCCATGATGACCAGAGAGATTTTCAACATCATAACCACCCAAATCAACCTCAAAATGAAGCATTTCGACAGCCCCAAATTTTGGTAGACTCATGAGACCACTAAGCAAATATTGAATGCCTTAACCCCAAGGCCCATTTTAAGCTAGAGAAGGCCTGTGAAAACATTTCAACTTTCAAGTTATTAATTCAACATATGGCAGCACGATTTGGGTATTAAAAGGACTGAACTATATTGTGCCATGATGACCAGAGAGATTTTCAACATCATAACCACCCCAATAAACCTCAAAATGAAGCATTTCTACAGCCCCAAATTCTGGTAGACTCATGAGACCACTAAGCAAACATTGAATGCCTTAACCCTAAGGAGCACTCAGGATATTATAGACATCATGGATATGGTTTTACAGCACTGTAAAGTATATGTAAGAGTTTTCCAGTAATATTTTACAACTTTGTTCAATAGATTAACAAGTGAACATAGCATTCCACTTTGTGAAGCCACAATGCTGTACACGGAGCAACAAGGAATAACTGGCCAAAGAAAGAAATGGTGATTACTGACTTACACTAAATTTTTCACTCAAGCACATTCATGGCAATAAATAAATATTATATACCTTTAAAATATTGTCATTTCATCATGATGATTTCCTCATTATTCTTCTTGAATTAAAATAAGTACAACTTGATATGGTGCTGATATTAAGACTGATTTTCAGGAACAACTTTGGCACAGCATAACTTCTTGTGGTCTGCAGCCTTGTAAGGACTATGATAACTCAAAAGAATGGCCAGAAATGTACTTTCACATGGAATATACAGTATCAAGATTCGAGTAATAATTAAAAAGCAATACCAGCACTTGAAACATGTCATAATTGAAAATCAGTACAGGCAACTGAAACATACTATGTTAGCAGGCTCAACAAATTTGTCCCTGGAGTTCAAAAATTGAAGACTTTCATGTTGGCCCTTGAAACTTGCCAGATTCTGCAATTATATTTATACAGATCAGAACAAAATGATTTAACATCAAATCATCACAATGTAGTCAAGGGTCATACGACTTTTTCTTTTTAATTTTAAATAATACTGTGTATACATTTTTCCCTCTTTTGTCGTTCCCTTTGTATGCTATTCCCTAGATAATGTGTATCATCGTACCAGTGCCTGCCATCTTTGCTGCGCTGTGTCTGTAAATCAACCTCCAATTTCTATAAATCTACCTTCTATCTTTCTGCAAATCGAAGTGTCACAACAACATTCTATTTTTTTCCATTTTGCTGCCTCCATAAAAAATTCAGAAAATTCAGCTTATCATATTTAACTAACAGTTAGAACTTAAGCTGTCCTCGTTCAGTGACTTGTGTACCTGTTTGTATTTTATTTGATATGCTAGATGCATTTTATAACAGGTAGAATCATAGAGAAAGAATATTAATTTGGGGCTGTCCAATATTATATGACATAACATTTTGACCTGTGCTTCCAACCCGTTATGAGCCCACCCAAAGGATATCCCTCACACCCTTGGAAGTCCACTAGGATTACAACTCCTCAACAAACAACACTACGTTCAAATACTATAGCATACCAGGTAACAGATAGGCCCTAGCCATTATAGCAATGGTCAGGTATGCCAATATTGTTAAATAGTATGGTATACTAGATAGTGATCAAGTACCAAGGGGGATTGAATAAGGGCACCGATGGCAATGGTTAGACCCCTAATGGGACCATTTGGAGTAAACACTAAAAGCAGTAATAATCAGGCCCTAGGTACTAAATACTCCCCACAGTTATCCAAAAATGATATTTGATGCTTCTTAATGGTAAACCTGTTTTGTGTGTATAATTATGTTAATATGAGATCATGAAAGGGAGGATTCATATGTACTCAAGCTTCTAGACATTAGATTGTAATATAAGTGGATGAAAGGATAGTGTGTGATGCAATAATAAGTAATACTCTAAGAAGAAAGACTCCCATGAACAAAAAGTGCTGTTGATTCATTGACCGTGTGAATGATGTGCTCCATGGGTTGTGCTGAACCAAATTCCAAGCCCTGACAAGAAAATTCATCAGGGACTAAAGGTGTTCAATGTCACTTCTCAATAGCCCACTAAGATAAAACAGTTTTCTAATTTAAATTTCTAAACAGCAGAAAGCTCATTCTTTTGGGTGTAACAGTGTTGTAGTTTACACAGCAGAAAGGTACTTAACTAAATGTATGCAGAATCTTCATGAGAATGCACTGATATGCCATCTTATGACATCTGTCCATGTATAGAAAGAATTAAAATAATGGATGATTGTCAAGTAGAAAGTTTAAAGCCAAATTGGCTGTCATATATCGACCACGAGGATTAAACCAGCTGGAAAATTTAATGACTAATTGTAATAACCCTCAATATCTTTTGAAAATCTTGACACGTTAGCTTCAAAACATAAAGTAAAGCTAAGCAACTTCCTTCCACCTTTTGATCACCAAGTTCCTGGTGTGAACGAGGTCAGAGAATACGGTGATAAGGATTACATTAGAAATCAAACTACTGAAATGAAATCCACTTGTTCAGTGGGGTAAGCTGAGCACATCCACTTTGTAGTGGGAAATCTAAAGCAATACTGAAATGTAAACAAGCTCTTCCACTTTTCAGTGGTGAGCGAGTGCTAGTAGACCACTTGTTCAATGGGGTAAGTACAAATGAACTACTTATGCAGTGGGGTGAGTAGTAAATTACTAAATGAAACAACTTAATGCAGTGGGGTAAGTAGCAAATTAAACAAGAGCAAGGTCACTGATGGTACTAACATTTAGTGTTACAATATGAGCTCTCACAATATGATTCAAATCAATTACAACTCTGTTTTATGACTGCAAATATGATAGGAAGATGAAATGAACACCCCAAAATGAACCCCAACGACAGAAACAAGATGCCCCTGCTATAAATTGACAATTATACCTCAAAATATGCCACCCATGAAACTGAAACAAGTCCGAAATGCAACTGTAATAGGTCTGATACAAAATGGCAGCAAGCAACACATTGGCATGCCTCACAATAAACACCCCAAATCTGCAAATTTCACCTCTAATCAGTTTGCAAAGGTCTCAGAGAGCCTAGGTGCCCAAAATAAGGCAGAAATAGACTGAAAGCAAGGGGCAGTTCCCCTAGAAAACCCACATGCCACCCCCTAGGAATGGTACGGCCATCAGCAAAAGCAATTGCTCATAGAAAAATCAGTACTTCACTAGACCTCTACAAACTTCCCTCAACTTGGTCGCCCAGCATAGGAAGATCCTCAGCCAAAAACCCACAACCAAAAATCTCAAGTATTCAATCTGCACAAGCCAAACAATGGTACGGCCTCGTACTTGCAATGGTATGGCCCAGCAGCAAGGAAAACACTTAAAATCAACGCACTTAAATCTGCAATTGAAAAAAAACTCATCCACACACAAACAATACTAGAATACGTCAAAGAAATCCATAATAGAAAGCCAACTGAAAACTTCAGAAATAGCTCCAATGGTGATCCCTAAATGGAACCACACCAATCCATCACCAAACCGGCAGCACTTCCTTATCAATTTTCAACATGACCAAATGAACTCCCCAAAACCTCCTTATATAACTTTCTGGAAGGAAAATTCTCAAATTTGAAACAATAAAATATTTCACTTTTTCCATCAAATGCCATTTAAAATAATAATAAGGGGGGTGTTACGAATTACTGTTCACATGGATAATAATGAGTGTAGAGTGAATAAGGTGAAGTGGAGTTGTAGTAACAACTCATGTAACTATTATAGGTGAGAAAACAATTATTTGTTAATTGGTTGTGATCTATATATTTGTATTAAAAGTTGTTAAAACAACTAATCTATATAAAGGGAGTTGTTATAAGAGTTATCCTATAATATAGCAGATCCAATTTCTATAAATTTGCATATGTATTATTGAAGAAAGACGAATTAGAGAGATATTATTATTTGTGTATTAAAAAAATTGTTTGTTCTACATAATTTCTCAATACTCCTCTCTACCATAGTTCATACTATTTTGTGATTTTCATTTTTGATGCCATGGATATCATAATCCATGAGTGTTGTACGCCTAAAACATTTGAGAATATTTATATATTAACACATTTAAAAATGTTGTTTCCTTCAATTCAAATCCATTCTTGTACTCATTTAATCTATGTATACTTGTGTATGTGATCAAAGTAGTTTCTAATTGATCAACTTATTAAATCTTTAATGTTGATTTAGTTAAGGGTGCATTATACAAGCTTTAAATTCTTTAAAAATCTCTACAATTGATGGTTTTTCAATTTGTCAAGTCTGAATTTTGAGTTTTGTTGGTGTAACAACTAGCACCTCTGGAGTAAGAGTTGGTACGGACAGCTATGCACACTACACAATGAGTGCTTTTCAAATTAGGAGGGGAAGCTCCCTGGTTGTGCTTGACAAAAATGCTTGTAAAGGAAATAAACTAAACTATATCCTGTCTTTTTGCTTCAGCTGTAGAGGTACAAGGCTTTCTCGAAAACTATATACTTTGCAGCTGAGTATTTTCTGGTTTCGCAGATTACTAACTACAACTAGGCTTAATTACTTAAAATCTATCCAGTTTCCTCAAGAAAAACAGAGCATGAGGAAATGGAGCAAGGATGACTATCTGACGATAAACAAGTATAGATTCTCAACTTGAAGGCAAGGTGGCACATCTATCAGCTCAATCTAAACAAGTTTATTGGAAACAACAACATACGATAAACTGAATACAGATTCTCAACTTGAAGGCAAGGTGGCACATCTATCAGCTCAATCTGAATAAGTTTATTATTCACACACATCACATGATAACCAAGTACAGATTCTCAACTTGAAGGCAAGGTGGCACAACTATCAACTCAATCTAGACAAGTTTATTGAACACAAAACAGATTTGATCTAACTAAGGAAAGAATTCACCATTATGATTGCATGAAACCCTATGTGGCATAACAATTCATCATAATAGTAAAAACGCATGAACAGATACAGAACGAGCAATATTGAGGGCAAGGTAGGCACAGCATATATTTCTCTCTCCTGCAAAAGTTATGTACAAATGAGCAAAAACTGTTATTTATAGACATCGAAAGGTGTAGGGAACCCTAAAATCACCTTGAGTCAACTACAGTCTTGCAATGCATGCAAGATTTATTGCTAAGCCCTAATAAAGCAAACTATATAGTAGTTAACTGGAAAACTACCATCAATTAACCGAAACATCTAATCTAAAATGGACAATTGTGCAAGCATGCACGTCCTTATTGAAAGCAAGTTAAGCTGGAACACTACCATCAGTTAACGTAAACCCTAAATAAAACTCCAAGTAAATAAAGCTGATCTCGAATAGATATGCATGTGATGAAGCAGTTTAACGAAAGGTAGCCAAGTTAACTCGTGTAAAGTCTATAGGGGGAAGCGAGATCGCGTCGTGATCTCGAGCAACCAATCCCTCAAGTTGTTATTATCACTATCGAGCTCGATACTGTCGAATAATGTTATGCCCTCTGGCATGTCCTCACCAGGTGATCTGGGACTAAAGTTCGCCCCTACTCCTTGTTGCTTCATCGAACAACGCTGACATGGCTGTAAGCTGATTAATCTTACAGCCAATGGTCTCCCCACTGAAAATAGTATGAGCGAGTGCTTGGAGCTTTGACTGTACATCGGTAAGCTCAACATACACACCACCCTCAATCTGATATCGGCATGGTAAGCGAGATACTAAGGTCCTCACAAACCGGAGTGCACTAGTAATGTGCTCTCTACTCTCAGCCAACTATGACGCCATAGTCTCCATATACTGACGAAGCTGTCTGATTTCAGCCTTGAGGGCTGCCTTATCCTCTCTGTCTTTCAGCATTCTATCCCTGGCACTGTCTGTAGCGACTTGTAGGAGATCAACCTGAGTCTGGCGTGTGCTACAACCAAGGTCGACTATGATAACTTCAAAATCTTGAGATTCTAACTCATCCAAGCTCTTCCCCTGTGGAGGTATAGCAGTCTCAACGACAATCTCCATATCGGTATTCCTCTCCACGTGGACCATGTTCTTGATCCTCTTGTCTAGTGCATCCTGGTAAACTTGATCAAAATCTGAATGATTAAGAACATAGGATGGCTGCCTCCTCTTCCTTCCTAGCTGAGACTCAATCCAAGACTGATCTCAGCTAATGTCACTGGAAGGGTCTATACTAGCAACAGGAGGTTGTGATGAGAGTGAATATGTAGAGGCGCTGCTGTGAGATGGGGAGTCTAAATCCAATTCAATATGAATTGGGACTGTTGACTACTCTGGAACTGGTGTAGGAACTTGAGGTTGAACCTCAGGCACTGGCGGACTCTGAACTGGCCTCTGAATTGGCTCTGTGATAGGCTGTATGTCAGGCTCCGTATGTGTATTAGTGGCAAGCGCCTTGCCTTTGAATTGTTTGGCGCTTGACCTTTCTTAGGAGGGTTACTCCTTTTCTTCTGTTTAGGTTTTGACAAGGAAGGTAGTGAAGGATTCACCACTACTGGCGGCTCTGCTCTAGGCAAACTTAACCTCCTGGTCCTCTTGCTATCGAGGTAAAGTATATTGTTTTGAATAACTCTACTTGACCTCTCCTTTACCGTTGCGTACTCCTTGGCGTACCAATCAACTGCTAGCAATGGTTGTGTGTCGACTTGCTCTCTGAAAAACCGAGGAAGGACTTCTCCCTCATCATCTGATAAACCATCCACATCTTCTGATAAGAAAATAGAAATTTGTGAGAGAGAGAAGCGGCCATAACTATGCCTGCGAACCTCAAAGCCATCTGCGCAATTTGCCCAATAATCCTCCATAGAAGGCTCATGATATGAGCGTCCAACAAGGCGAGTTGTGTAATGACCTGAAAGATCATAGGCATGTGCCTCAACAAGATACTTGAGATGATATTTCTCAAGCTCCTGTCCTGCAACTTTGGCATCAACTGTCGTCTTGCACCAATACATTCCGAATTGAAGAGGAAAGTTGGCAGCTAGTCTATGTTTGCAGCGTAAAAGACGATGAACATCATGCAACTGCCTCAAGAATTCCATAAAGACTATCTTATCCGAAGGATAACGTGGAAGCATAGCTGGATTTCCTATAAATCCATATACTTGGATGTAGGTGTATGTCGGGAACTGGATAAACCAATCCGCCCAACCATCCATCGCTGCTCTAGCAACTGCCGAGATACGAATGTGCAACTCTCAGTCCAAGTTTCTCACTGTATAAGTCAGGAAAGCCTCATGAACACGCTCGAAATGACGTTCAGCCTTAGTGAACTCAAGCTGATCATAATACTGATAGACTTTCTGAACACTGAGAATGCCCACGGTGTTTAGTCCTCGGAACTGACCCTGATAAGTGTTGTACCCAAAATAAATTTTTTTGGCATTCTGTATAAATTGAGCTAAATCTTGTTAAAATGCCATGTTAAGTCTGTTTTAGGTCAAACTAATCATAGAATCTTGGTGGGTTACTGTCAAGGAACACGTGCAAAATTCTGAAAATTTGAAAATTAGGGTTTTTCGCCCCTATTTTCAGGGAAACCCCCGAAAATAGGACCTTCCCAGAAATGATTGAAAATGATTTTTATAGGGTTAAAAGGCTTCACAATCACATTGGTCAAGTCAGAATCATCAAAAGATAAGTTTTACTCTGGTGGGTCTATTTCTATTTTTCAAGAACAAAGTTAGGAGCTCCGCAGCCATTAATGGCAGATTGGCCAATACCAGGTGCTGAAAGCTAACCTTTGAAAGCTTCAACGACGCAACCATGGCGGAAAAGGTCAAAAATGATGCTGTTTGATGAAGGAGATTCCTAAAAGTGAAAAAGGTCAAAATTTGACTAACTCTAGAAATGTTACGAAGGAGAGATTGTTCACATGCTGAAAAGAGCCTTTTTCAAGCAAGGGCGCCCATGATCTTTTAAGGTCAAATGAAGTCATTCAGATCATCCAAGGCATTCATTCTTGACATTTGCCTGCTGGCACGACAGTGAAACAAACAGATTAATCATCTGAGGGACAGATCACAAGCAACTGCTAACAAAGCAAAAAGAGGCAGTTGAGGAAAATCAGGAAACCACAGTTAACGGCGAAATTCTAAGAAAAAAGAGCCTTTCCAAAAGAAAGGCGCCCTTCTTTCTTGACCTCCAAATGCTGATAAATGACAAAAGGCTTCCCAGGATAACCTTCTTAGCCCAAGTAGATCTCAGAAACGCAACTGCAAGCACCAACATCTGACGAAGCATTCAACAGATAATCCAGATCAAAGTAGGCAACATTTTAGATGAAGATGATCAGGCCAAAAGGTAAAAGCGCCCTTTTCAAGGAGGGGCGCCCTTGAATAAAGGAACCCTAAATTGAGATCCAGGTTTTCTGAAGTCGGCCATTTTTGGCAGAACAGAGCTGGGTACCTAATGAGACATCAAGTGAAATCATCTGACTCTCCGATCAACGAGAAATCCAGATCAAAGCACGAGAGGTCATTTCAAAAGGCTGAAGAACGAAGTTTGAAAATTCACTAAGGCATTAGCAAAAGCGCCTTTTCTTGGAAAAGGCGCCCAAGGCGCCCATTCTTTTGAAGCCCTAAACTCAACTTTTCATCATCATGTCTCCCAGGCACTTCTTTTCAGTTTGGATCCAGCTCCACAGTGAATGTGTTCGCAACATCTCAGGATCAACAGATAACGCTAGATTCAAGATCAAACAGAGGGTTTTCAAGAGAAAATATTTAAAAGCTTGCAAGAAACTAAAAGGGACGCCTAAAAGAAGTCAAGGGTCAATTTGTTGACTAAGTCAAGAGCTTTTGAGTTAAAGTTGGCTAAAACACTCCACGATCGGTGGAAATCACCTTTTTAACTTTAGATCAAGCCAAATTCACTTTTTGAGCTTGAGTTAGGTCCCCAAACTTGTGGATCTAAGGCTTAAACATATATATTCAAGGTGAGGGCGTCCCATTTCATTATTTCATTGCAGGATACAAGATCAAGAACAGCCACAAGCTCTCAAGGACGCCATTGATAGATCTGAACAAGGTTTTCATCCGTTCAATTTTTCTTGTAGATCTGAAGCAGAAGAGGATTGTTATTTTGAGGATTGGACCAGAGATAGATTTTTTCAGGGAATCAGATAAAACTTCCAATCCATCTTCTGTCTACTTCCTCTCTTCTGGTCTTAGGTTTTCTTGCATTTGACAGAAAAAGCAATAGGCTACATCAGATCAAATCAACTGGGTAGATTCAGCATTATTTTCCAGAGAAACCCATTTCGACAAATTTTCCAAAATCAACAAACTTGCTGCCCCTATTTTTGGGGGTTTTTCAGAAAATGTTTTAGAATCCAAATTATGAGGAACTGGGTTTGTTCAGCATTGAAGCACGAACAAAACCCATGTGCCAGATTTTTTCTGGAAAAATACTTCTCGACAGGGCGCTATTTTCAAGGGTTTCCAAAATCATCTGAACAAGGTCAAGCTTACAGTCAATCTTTAAGTTTTTCAAGATGCAGTACTCCCAGGTACAATACGAGACCAAGACGGTCTGACTCCATGATTACTTGAAAACAGTTGACACAAATTTACACCAAGTAAATCCAGTGGTTGATTTGGAGCAGCTAGAAGGCATGAATCAAATCACATTGCAGAATATTGAAGAATCCGGGTTGCTGCATCACACTACAAAGCATAGAGCTTGTAATGGCTTGTATCAAGCATTACAATCCTACCACCAGAGAAATCAGAGCAGCGGATGGAAGAATCGTTTGTAGTCTAAAGCCTCAGGATATCGAAAGGTGTTTCGATATTCCATCATGTCCTAACAGCAAAGTCATATCAGTGACAGAATGTGAGAAGGCATTTGAGACAGCTAAGGACAAATGTCAAAAGGTAATGGCTGAAAAGTGGTTAAAAATGACAAAGGCAAGCTTTCCTAAGTCATTGGGACGAGGAGAATGTAAAGATGAGTACGCAGTGTTAATCACTCTACTCAATAGAATCACTGGAGAAGAAGATGGTCGTCAATTCCAGCCATGGATGTACTATGTTATTGCTAAAATCATTGGCAGAAGGGAATATTATGACTGGGCCACTTTGATTAGTGACACACTCCACCGACAAATCACTGGGTATCTGGAAGCTCATAGGTTCCACATGTGCTCTTACCTGGTATACTTGATAGCCTTCCAAGGTGATTTCAGGTTATTGAACAATGTGGGAACCTTAGGTGTGCAAAAGGTTCACGAACATTTCACACATCTTGAGTTTACTCAAGCAAAGCGACACTTCAAGAGAACGAGTGATCACTTTATTATGCACACAGTACGTGAGCTTAACCATGAGATGCACGTGTGTATTTCACAGACAGCCAGAGAGGCAATGGCAGATTGGGCAGATTGGTTCATCCAATTTCCTACGTTCTCCTACATACACGTGTATGGCTACATTGGCCACCCCGCCATGCTACCAAGATACCCTTCAGATAGGGTAGTCTTCATGGAATTCCTGAGACAGTTGTCCGAGGTTCATGTCTACTTGCGCTTGAAGAGGAAGACAGCTATTAACTTTCCCGTTGAAATGGGACTATATAGATGTGGATTTGCGGCAGATGCTAAGATGATGAGTCGGGAAACGGTGAGGTTTAACCTCAAGTATCTCATTGAGAGAAGATCCTATGATCCCAGAGGACTCTATGTAGCGCACCTTGAGCAACACTCGTCACATAAGTCTTCTATGGAAGATTATTGGGTAAATTGTAAAGACGAGTATGAAGTGCGAAGAAGGAACTATAGCAGATTCAGACTCCCACAAATTGCTGATTTTATGTCAGCAGACATTGAGGGCCTGTCCGATGATGAAGGAGAAGTCATTCTCCCCTCATTCTTCGCAGATTCAGTTGACTCCCAACTGCTCCCGAGAGTGGATTGGTATGCCAAAGAAGACACGTCTATACAAGAAAGAACGAGTAGAGTGGTTAGAAATAGCCAACTCTATCTCGACAGCAAAAAATCAAGGAAGGTGATACCTCACAGAACAGAGCCGCCACAGGTTCAGTCTACACCACCTTCCACTTCAAAAAGGAAACCTAGGCAGAAGCAATGGTGCAATCCTCCCCAAGGGATGAGGATGTCAAAGCCTACAAAGCCTAGAACACAGAGGACACCTGTGGAGAAAGCCACGCATAGTCCTGAAATAATCACGGGTATTGCTGCCCCAGAACAAAGAGTAGAGACTGCTACCCCTGATCCAACAGAAGTTATCATAGAGGAGCCAGCAGCAGTAGTTGTTGAAGAACCAGTGGCGAGCCAATGGCAGAAGCAACAATAGTAGAAGCAGCAACAGAAACGGTGCCTGTTATGGAAGCAGAGCCACCAATATCACCAGTATCACAGCGATCACAAGTCCTCATCGACTTGGATTCGCCACCGAGGGGCATTGCTCCAGCACAGTCTCACACATCTAGCATTCAAGGGCCTCACGTCCCTCCTAGCGAAGTTCGCCGAGATTCTATTTGGCTTGAAGGCTTCCTAGGAAGGAAAAGGGAAAAACCCTCCTATGAACTTGACTTTACCGAATTCGACCACGTCCCACAAGACACACGGCAAAAAGGTTGAAGAAACAAGTTCACATAGAAAGGAATGCAGAGTGCGAGATCATCATAGAGACTGCCGCCCCACCAGTAGAGAAAAGCATACACGAGGTCCAAGTAGAAGACTACACTTTGTCTCAACTTAACCTCGGGAAGACTACACGACAGGTGGAGGCAGACCTTCTTGGAATAGCCTCGATGAGCACACAAGAAAGAATGGCTAAGGTTGGTAAAGAAAAGGCAGCCTTAAAGGCTGAAAATCAGAAACTAAGGTCATACATAACCAGCTTGATACATGGCACACCAAACGTCTCAGCCCTACTAGCAAGACTACTAGATCTCCCCGCCGAACAAAATCATCGGCAATTGATAACATTCGGCAAACACTTGAGAGATCAAGTGGAAGAGTTTGTTCTCAAGGGTAGATGTATACTAGCAAACCTATACCAGTTACGGGATAGAGCACATGGACTTCGTGCAGAGATCCAGCAATCAGAACAAAGGATTGCAGAAAAGAGGCTTGAAGACGAAAGCACAATTGCAGATTTGCAATTGGCATATCAATCAGTATACTCTGAAGAAAACAAGCAACATCTCTTTGCTTGGAAAGAACAATTGGCGTACAAGGTGAAAGCCTATGACGCTCATTCAGTAGAGTTGATTGATTATAGACGGGTGGTTGCCACTATTATCAACTTCGCAAGAATGTTGGTGATATCTTTCCCTTGCATGGAATATCAGCGTGAGGGAGGAGAATACATCGAGATGGTCACTGTACAGAACTAGTTCAGGGATGTCATCCGCAGTACCTTTTTTGATGATCCAGATGGTTGCAAGCTGGCTAAGGTAGCAGCTTTATCAACCAAGTTTGAAGAGGCAGCATCTCAGTGTATTGACTTCGGAAATCAACTCACAATGGGTGAGATCATGCTACGACGCCACGCCATCATCCTACAGAGCATTAACTCCCCAGAAGCTGATGAAGTCAACCAATGGATAGAGACACTACTGATTAATGGCGAACTATAAATGCACCAAAGAAGGACGCCATACACCCTCCAAGTGGCATTTATGAGACTTGAGTTTGACTTGATGCTTCTTTCCAAGTCAACTCAAGATGATATTAAATGTAGTTGGAGTTAACTTGATGCTTCTTTCCAAGTTTAACTCTACTTTCCTTAAATCATGCATTGTCAGATCCCACTGATTAAGGATGTCTAATTGGCTTCCATGATTTGTGGATCTTAGATCTCCACTAAATGTGGATGTCTATTTTGGAGGGATACTTTCATTAAAGATCACCTTTAGTTTACTTTCACCAATCAAGTAGTTTCCAGCTGACTCTTTAGGCCACTTTCTCGCTAATCAAGTAGTTTTCCAGCTAACTTGTTCCCTTTTAGGAATAAATCTTGCTAATTGATTGGCAAGAACTCATTGTTAACTCAAGGAGATTTTGGGGTTGCCCACCCTTTGAGTTCTATAAATAAGAGCCTTGGGCTCATTATTTGTTTAACTTTTACTTGCTATGCAAAATTGCTTGTTCGCATTGTTGCTAACTTTAAAGCGGATATTTGTTCACTCTTGGATGAGAGTTCGTTGGTCGATTGTAATTGTGCATGATTTCGTGCCTTTGCTTTCCCAACCTTTGTAATTCGTTGATGAAGCTTTGAAGGAGAATATCAGAAGGCACTTGCATTTTGGTCAATCTTTTTGAGTTGTGTCCACGTCTTGTGTTTAATAGCTCGTTGTTTCATTTCCCTCCTCGGATAGGAGTCCCTCCTCCTTGGACATTTGTTATTGACAAGTTATCGTTCGTTGTTGTTTAATGTGTTGACTTCCAAGCTATACTTCGGATAGGAGTCCCTCCTCCTTAGCAAGCTCGCTGGCCAAGGCATCGTAAATTTGTTGTTTCTCGTAAACTATTTCCTAGACCATACCTCGGATAGGAGTCCCTCCTCCTTGGCAGGTCTCAGATCTAGTTTACCGTATAGAGTGTTTGCTTGTACCAACCTTATCTTGGTGTATACCCGAGAGTTCAGAGCCTCGGTCATATTCTCAGGAGACGGCGAATTCAGGTGATCCAACCAACCCATTCCCGCTCCTTTACCCTCATGCTCTGTTTACCTTGAAGGTATTGGATAGATAGAAGCTAGATTAGTCGTAGTTGAGATCTGCAGAAACCAGAGAAAAAGCTTAGCTACGGCGCATTGTGTTTGTGCACCCTTGTGTCCTACCGCTGAAGCATAAAAAGATAGGAACTTTAGTTTACATTTCCCTTCCTTACGCATTGCTCCCAGCAGAGAGGGACTTCTCCTCTTTAAATAACGAAGAAGTGTTGCAAAACATTTGAAATAGCTGAACGTTTACAATCAGCACTCCAGAGGTGCTAATTTAAATGCCAACAATAAGCAATCAAGTACATGAGATAAGAACACATGTGAAATTCATGAGCAACTAGGAAACCGGTCATCTGCTTGTGGATAACATCGCTAATGAAGGATGCCCAGTCATAATGCTCCTGCCCAGATATGATGCGACCAATAATGTAATACATCCAGGGCTGGAAAACATTAGCATGCGATTGACCTGAGACACGATTCAAGAGTGTAATTAGAATTGAATACTCATCCTTGTACTCACCACAACCCACATTGTTTGGCAATCTGTTCTTCGCTTGCTTTAACCATCTTTCTGCCATTTTATTCTAACACTTGTCCACATCAGCATTGAATGCCTGCTCGCACTGCTCCATAGAAATAACTAGACTGTTCAAGTGCTGAAGATTCGTCTCAACTGTCTCGATGAAGTCGTGAGTAAGGACTGATTTGGTCCTGTATTCGAGCTAAGTGTACTGCATTCTGAAGAACTCGCCTGTTGACTGTGAACTTGAATATATTCTGACAAGATTTCTAGAAAGCTAAAAATAGCCTTTTGAAGAGTTATTTTCGGCGAAAAATCTAAGATATGGGTTTTGTCCAGAAAAAGATTCTAAGACAACCCAGAATGTCAAAAATGCGAAAATACAACCTCTACTCAACTATGCAAAGAGTTTTAAGTTGAGAAAATTAGAAACTCAAGAATGAATGTTCTGAAGTTAAAAATTCCCGAAAAATCAAACGCACGATTTTAATTCGAGGAAGTTATACAGAAATGATCCAGATGTTTAGACTTGTCAAATTCGCCAATTTCAAGAACATGCAAATTGGATTTTGAGAGAAATTTGAGAAACAAGGAAGAAAAAGACGTTTTTTATAAGCTCTTTCTTCTGTGAAAATCGCCCCTGTTCTTCAAACTTGTTGACAATTGTGAACTTTAACCTACAAAAAGAATTGATTAATGAAATCGCCCTTGAAGACTGATGATGAATTTGCCTTTGCTCTGAAAATTCGCCTTTGTAAAATCGCCTTTGCTATGAAGAATTGCGAATTTCTCTTGAAGCTGTGAGAATGAACAATGATGGCACCATGTTTAAATAAGGAAAATTCGTACCATCTTGTTCACTGCAAGATTTAAAACCTTAACGGAAATAGAAGGCTTCTGATTGGACCCCCTTTAGTTACACTGACACTGATTTGAAGTTCAAAAATAAATAATAATAAAATATTCATTATGCAATTTGCAAAGGCGCCTAATTTTAGAAAAATTGCCATTTAATACAAAAATATGCAAAAAAAAAAAATTAAATATTATTTAACTTTAGTTGACAAAACGAATGAAGCTTTAGGATTCACCGGCTAACTTCACTGATTCCGAAAAGTCATTATTTGACCTCATAGGCGTCCATTTGCTCAAGATATTGCATTTTTTATTAACTTCCTACTTTGTAACTGAGTAGAAAGTTACAACTGACCATCTTCGACACTGATTTTCGGGTGACCGGGTGATGCTGAGACTGAACTGGTGTATTCATTGCGAAGCCTACAGAGCAAGGAAGAAATGTCTGTTGGGAATCGTCACTGCAAAATCCATCATTTAACACCTCAAAGAATTAGGCGCCCTTAATTAAATTGATTTTCAGGAACCAGACTTAACCATTTCTCCAAACTGCCATCTGACGCTTCAAACGGCCGTCGACGACGAACGGTGAACCCTTCTGGCAGGAAACCAAGCACACTGCATGACTAGAAGCATTCGGCATCCAACGAATATACGTAAGGCATCTGAAAGCTGCATTAAGGGCCCCAAAAGTAAAAGCGCCCCTCGCTTGAGAAGGCACGAACACCATTTTGACGAAACTGCAACTCTCAACCAGATGCCATACTTTGACCTCTGATATCTGGAGCTAGGATGGCCTGATTCAAGCACTGTCTGTCTCGACGCGTAGCTAGAAGGGCCTATGAGAGACGTTTCTAGAGGCGTCCAAGCAAGAAAACTGCTTCTAAGACTTCAAATAGAAGGGCACCTTTCCCAAGATGGAATAGACGACAAAACTTAGCCATTTTCTGAACTGTCTTCGTTTTTCAGTATTTCACCAAAGACTTCACACGTACGAGCATTTGCCAAATCCCGAAGGCTGACGGCTGGGCTCGTTGAATAGCTGGAGTAATTACGCTCAAGTCTCGTGAAGACTTCGAATGTGAACAACCTCATCAGATAGGCCTAAAGGCTAGGCGCCCCTGGCCTACAGAAATACAATGAAATTTATATGCCAATTCGCCCGTGAAATTACATGCCTGGTAGAATCTCTACCACAATCTCTCAAAATGTTGGATCAACAGGCAACTTGGTGCATCGCGAAGCTGGACTAGAGTAGCACTGATGTTAGGAAGACCACGTTAGCAAACTCTGCCATCTTAAAGGTCATTTTGAGGGGCGCCCCTGAGCTACAGGGGTGCAATTACACCATTTGAGGAAGCTCTATGATGTGAACTCACTTTGTAAGCTCATCTTCTGACGTCGACTGCCGGAGCTCTGGGGCTTAGATGACTATATTTGATAGCTCATCGGACAGGCAAACTAGCTGTGAAAAGATTGACTGCATCAACCATCAAGAAAACCAAGATCTAACTCTCCTTTAAAGAATGCGCCCTTGAGCTACAGGGGCGCAAAAGCTGTAAAAAGACAAGATTTTGTAATCTGGAACTTTGGAATCTTCAATTTTTGTCGACAGTTACCGGAGTTATGAGTCACGGATAGCCTCACTGGATAACTCATCGGATAGGCAGACTAATTCTGAAGAGTTTGACTGTATGCTTGAGCATTTATCACAAAATTTAGGCTTTCAAATAGAAGGGCGCCCCTGGGCTACAGGGGCGCAATTCTGCTTTTCCTTGAGAAATCTTCAAGAATTAACCACTGGAATCTTGATTTTAGCAACTGAAATGACCATTAAAAGTATAATTGTCGTCGTGAAATGCTCCTCCATCGTGAATTGCCTCATTCTGAGTCTCTGATTCAGGTTCTGATCAATGAAACTGCCTTTGACTGACAAAATATTGACAAAACTCCATGCTTGATATTGCCCAAAAACTGTATTTATCATCATTTTAGCAAGGTTTAGACTATTTTATGCAAAATGCCTTGATGAAGCAAAACATTTGGTTTGGGTACAACAAGTTTGAATTCAAGCCAAAAACTAGCTTGCCAAGTCTGAGTCTTGTATCTATGTTTCCTATAAAACTTATGTTTGTAATTGTTACTTACCTATGAACAACTCATCCAAAATTATTTTCGCCACCTTCACCACTTCCCTTTTTTCCAAACATTGCTTGCAAACATCTACTTGAGATAAGAATTTGAAGCTACAATACTCACTAAATGAGGGTGGAAAATCATGTCAAGCTCGATTGCACAAGCTCCTCGTCATTTCTTTGCTCTCTCATCAAAATAACGACTCAAGTATAGTTGTAGATAAATTTAGTAATTTGTCTGGCATCTTCAACCACACTTTTGATCCATCTAATCTTTTCAATGTCCTCAAGCATCAAATCCAAGCAATGTGTAGCACAAGGACTCCAACAAACAATGAGATGCCTCTCCTAAATAAGTTTGCACATGGCTACATATGTTGTTGCATTGTCCATGACAATTTGGACAACATTCTCCACTCCAACCTCTTATATCACCCCCTCCAACAAATTGTACAAAGCTTTGTTTGCATACTTGGCAATTAATCGCTGAGTAGCCGATTAATCGCAGAAAAAATGCAGAAACAAGTATTTTCTACCTTTGCTTGCGGATTAACTGTAGCAAAATAATCGTCGACTAAATGTCGACTAATCGCCAAAGAAACTCCCGAATAATCGCAGGTTAATCGCAACGCGTTTTTCAAGTGTTTTTTCCACATTTTTGTGCGAAAATTTCAATGCTTTACTATGTTTTGGACGAGTTTGTTCTACTTAAACCCTCGTTTTTGCATTTTATCACACACCTGCAATTTTCCCTTCATTTTTTGCACAATCAAAGCTTTTGTTTTTGCACGAACTATTGCTATTGGCATCGCAAACTAGTTGCTAGGTTCCATATTCATGAAATTGGAATTTCCCTTCTTGTTTGGCGTGATTGTGATGGTGGAGTCGGCCTAGGGTGGGAGGAGATTTCAGTCAAGTCTAGTTTCTATGCCAAATCCGTTCAATTCAGCCAAGCAAGCTCCAAATCTGCCACGAGTGTTGAATCGAAATGTCTTATCACATTTGGTTTCCTCCGTTTTTATTATTGTGATTTGCCTTATAGATATATTATAGTGTATAGATATATTATATACTATATTATAGTGCATTTAAGTTTAAAATTTATTTATAAATATATTTATTATCATATATTATATTTTAAAATATATATTTTATAAAATTTTAAAATATTATAAATATTTTATATATTATAAATATTTATAAAATATATACCATAGATTATATTATAAAATATTTTAATATATACTATAGATTATATTTATTTTTATATATTATAGAACTTTATAATATCATAAATATTTTATCTATTATAAAATTTTAAATATTATAAACATTTTATATTATAAAATATTTTAATATAATTTAATACTTTTTAAGTTGTTGAGTATTTGCCGAGTATTTGCCGAGTATTTACCAAGTATTTACCAAGTTTTTGCTCAGTCGAAAATTTTGGGCTTGATGAGTACTCTTTGAGTCTGAGTATGTAAACTATGGTACGAAGTCTCAACATCCTTGACTTTGTGCAAAGCATCTAAAGACTTCAAGAACACTAATGTGCCATTCGAAGTAGCCGAAAAGCTAATGAACATCACATTCCTAAAAATTAATCCCTCCATCCATTCATCCTTGTTTTTAGACTTGATTTTCCCTTGTCATTGGTTACCTAAACACAATCCAATCCAATCCACCTATCCTAAATGTCCCACAAATCACACAATCCCAATGCAATCCTAATCCATGCAATCTTTCCAAAAAGTCTAGTGCAACATCCAAAAACATCTAACAATTTTTTTTCCCACCCTCGCTGCAAACCTTGATCCATTTTATTCAAATTATCATCATCAAGATATATCGTTCCCAATCTTCACGTTGTTCTTATTGTCAACAATGCTATCGTCATCATTATAAATCAAATCAATCGATTTTCAACTTGCCTAGGGGAACATGTTTATTGTCTTTCCACCGTTTGTGCATGCATGCTTGCTTTCTTGGTTGCTTGTGTACATTATCATTTGTTTGCATTAGTAATGGTCCTTGCAACATCTCACCACAACACCATAGTATTCCATATCATTGTGTGATTCAGAATTTCAGCATATGTTTGCATGCAACCTTTTCTTTTGGGTCAATCTTTTCTGCACTTACACATCGTCACCTTGGTCCTTCTATATTGGTGCATAACATAAAATTTGTGTTACACGGGGACGCATCCCCTGCCCCAAAACCCATTGTCTTCGACCCCAGTCGTCCCCGGGACAGGGGGACGCAAAGGGGACATCCCCCAACCATCCCCAAAACAGCCCAACTAGCAAGAAACGGGAGGAAACGTCCCCTACCCTTTGGGGACAGTTCCCCGTCCCTGGTACAGATGGGGGGCATTGGAAACGTCCCTCATCGTACCGGAGACGGCTAGTCGTCCCTTGTAGACAGGGAGCTTCTTGGGTTAAAAAACATTTAAAAAATTGTTTTTTTAAATATTTCATCGCCCTTTCTAAGTTGATTTTTGAGTTTGGGCTGTTTGACATTTTGTCAAACACTTGGCATGCAAAGTGACTGAGTACTGATTTCTGAATGTTTATGCTTGTGTTTGATTGAATTTTAATGCCAAATCATTTGCATAAAACATAGAAATGATAACTACTATCAAATTGAACAATGTTTATCCAAACAGAAGTTAGGCATCCACAAAGTAAGCTCAGGCTAACTTTACGCATTGAACAAAAACTCATTCGTTCAAAGAAAGTATGCGCAGAAGATTCACCGTAAAACAATACTTATCAGAGCTTGAATTCTTCTAACATACATGAAATAAAATCTAAACAATGATGAGGGATAAGAATCATGCAAACTCCAAAATAAGTAGTCACCATCAATTAGATCAATGTATTACTTATTACTTTGGCAGTCATATGCAACAATTTACTTATCTCAACATGTTTTGCAACATGCTCCCATGCTTTACAAATGAGGAGTGAGCTCAATTTTTAGGCTCCTCGATTACAATTCAATGGCTACGATTGATTTAGAATCAACGACCGAGATTAAAATAAAACCCTAATTAGGGTGTCAGAACCCTGGTGGTTCTCAAACTGAAACCCTAACTGATTTCTCTCGAATGGCGGCTGTAGCAGCAATAAATGCACATAGAAATTAATAACTCCACTTTGCTCTCCCGTTCCAGGCAAGAATCAATCTCCAGAACCAAGGCGCCCAAGAAGCAAACACCAGAATCTGAAAGATGCAGGCGTTCCACTGAAGATGAGAAGGTACGGCCAAGAAAGGTACAGAAGTACGGCCTGTCTGCAGCAGCATTAAATGAAGTACGGCCTTTGAAATTTGTGCCCAGTCTCAAATGAATGATCTCTGAAAAGATACGCCTTTACTGCCAGATGAAGTTCTCTGTGAATCTCTGCTAAAATAACTCGATAATCTCAAACTGTGATCTCTGGATGAAATCACCAAGTGCCAGCTTCAACTGATATTTCACAGCCTCAGTCTGCCTGATCTCTGAAGAGTTTTCGTTCTCCAGAAACGATCGTCTGCCAGAAACCCTAGGGTTTGCAAACTCCAATGCTCAGAGCAATTAAAGACAAAATTGAATAATAAACATGATAGTTTGATTTTGCCTGTGAAAGGTATATATTGCCTTGAAGGAAAAATTCGACCCAAATCTCCATTTTAATAAATCATTTAAATTAATGATTTAATTTGCACTTTTGACTTAGGAAAAATAATTAATTATTGGCGTCCCCTTTTTAATGAATATAAATACTCATTAAGTCACCTTTTAATAATATATTATAAAGTATAATTAAATACTGTATAATTAAGCCAAATAATTAAATATTTAAATATTTCAATAAAGTGACTTTAATATAAAGTCAAATTATTAAATATTTAATAACTCCTTAATTATTCCTTATTTCTCCGTCAAATCAACCAACTTCTGAACTGGGTCGACTTCGAAATGCCGAATGTATCGTAATCCGTGCCTCCGCTCGAAATAGAAGGCAAATTTTCCGCCTGACCTAACTTTCTAAAAGTAGAAAGTTCCTGAAAAAGCACTCTGGAAGATTCTGCGAAGGCCCAACCTGACACAACTGCAAACTGGAGCTACCAAACACTGAGTAACTGCCTCCGATGACCCTCTGCACACCCTGTCAGCCTACGAGGATCGAAATTATAGGCTAACTCCTCGACAAACAGTGTCAGCTAAAACGGGGACATGACATAGGGCTTGCCATAACTAACTCCTTCTCGACCAATGAGAAAATTACACTCGAGGACACTTGTTCTTTTTGCCAAATATGAACCCACAATAAAATAGAAAGTTGTTGAATCTGGACGTGGTGACTTGGAACAATTTGATTGGTCAAGGCGCCACTTCAGCAGGTTGGATGTCCACCTTGGTCACTTTGTTCGTTTTTCTATATTCTTGCCTTAGACTATTTTCCTTGCCGATGACTCTATCCTTTGTGCTTGTTTCTTCCTAGCTTTCATCCTGGATTCCTTTTGAGACTTTGATTTCTTCTTCTCACCTGTATTGGAAGTCTCGCCTTGGAGCACATGTTTAGACCTAAAGTTATTAAGGTTATCTTTCTTGATTGCATCAAAATTCCCACAAGTGCCTTGAGTTGGATTGGTGTTATTCCTTTGGATTTCCTCTCTGAATTATCCAATTTGTGTCAAGAAATTATCTAAGTGCGGAAATTTGTTTGGAACACTCTTCTTGTCACCATCTGATTTCGATTGAGAGTTTGTCTTTAATTCTTTAGGGGATGAAATCCTTCAAGAAGTTGCCCTGGTTACTTCAATAGGTCTGGGATTGTAGATGAAATCCCCCCAAGATGTTTGAATATTCTTTCAAGTGCCTTAAATTTGGAGAAGAATGCCTTTGTGCTTTCGCCACAATGGAGGAAATTGGAATTTTCTCTGTGAAGTATTTCCCATACTTAGCCAAATTTTGGCCATTCAAGTTCATTTTGTAACACCTTCATGTGGATTATTCAACATTTAGCCAAGATTTTGGCCATCTCGATGCTCGAATGAACTTTTCCTATGGACTTGCCTTCAATTTTGAATCCGGCTTGTGCTATGTAGGACAAATTCCATCCTTAGACAAGGATTTTATTCACTTCCTCTATACTTTTCCTTTTTATTCCTCTTGTTTTCCTTCCAACACTTAGTCAATTTTCTGAATTTTTTCTCCTCTTGGCTAGGCGGACTTCATGAACCTAATGCCATTTCCTCTTCAAGTGCTAGATCACGTTGAATTGTTCGAAGTTAGTGTCTGCAACTTTCCTCCATTTAGATGACAGTTGGGATTCTGGATAAAATTCCTTGAGAACTTCTCTTACTTGATTCTTTCTAACTCCTCCTCCTATGTCCTTTGTGGTAGACATTGCACCTATACGAAGCTTGAAGTTAGAAAATATTCACAAATTGCAAAGAAGGCATTGTGCTAAAGATTTTATGGCTAGAGAGTATTTCAATTAATTAATAAATTCGAATAAAATGAAATTTCAGCAGCAAACCTTATCGTTTTCAAGAGCATTCAGAGAATTTTTTAAATAATTTACTGGAATTTTAGAGCTGGAAACCGAAGTTTTTCTATAAATTTAAGATTAAAATTCATTTTCCTCTTCAAATTTGCCAGCTATGACTCTGCAGTTGCATAAGAAATCTGGAAATAGAAGAAAAATTTCAACCTGTTGCTCTGGAATCAATCTAACTTGCAGCTCATGCAAAGAAAAATGCTGAGGAAGGACGCCAATCACTATATTAGAGCTTGCTGAAAGAAACTTCAACCTGTAAATAATGAAAAATAACCCCAAAGCGCCCCCTTTTATAAAAAAGCGTTGCCTTATTTACCTGGGTCGACCTCTCCTCTAGTTGGTTGCTTTGTCTCAAAACCACAAAAAGCAATCTTATCCTCTTTTTGATTTTTCATGGGCGTCCATTTTGCTTTCCTGTGAAGTTTTTAATAAAAGCTTCAAGTTATTTTATTTTCCATTGTCTAGAAAAACCGATCCTAAAGTGGAATTATTCACTTTATAACTGGATTTTCCTTCTTCACCAAGGTAACTCCTATGCCTTAGTCAAATTTTCAATTCTCTTCTTCGAAATATGCCCTCTAACTCGAATTTTCACGATTTCAAGTGGATTTCTTACCTTGAAGAGGATATTTCGATTTTAATTAGATTTTCACCATTTGCCTTAGCCAATTTTTTGAATTTCGAGTTGAATTTCCACTTTTAAACATATTCGCCCAACTCGGATTTTTCCTAATCAAACTGGATTTCATTCTTGGACTTGGACGAATTTCAATTGGATTTTTCTTTGCTATTTTAAGTGGATTTCATTTTCGATGGACGGATTTTGAATGGATTTTTCAAGAATTCAGCTAGATTTTTCTCCATGGGCGCACTTTGAGTCTTGAAAATGATTTCTCCTTGCTTTGGGTGAACTTTATAGGTTTTTTGCTTTGACACCTTCAAAACTCTAACCCTGGCACCTGCTAAAAATAGAAATTACTAAAATAGAAAAAAGCAAAAAGCAAAAAGCAAAATTTCTAAAAATAGTAAATCCCCAATTGGTCCAAAAATGCCAAAAATGGAACTTCGAAAAAGCAAAAAAGCAGAATCCCTAAAAACTAGGAAGTGTCAGAATTGAGTGAAAGCACAAGCAATCCTCACATCCTACGAGGTCTTGAGGCTTTTCTACTTGACATCTAAGAAACACAAATTCGTTGAATTCTCTACTTAGCTTCGGGTGACACTTCAAACTCTTCATTGTAAAGGCGGTTGATTGAATGCATTGGCGTAGGGTGAAACAACTAAAACCAGGGGTCCCCGGTGCAGTAGGTGTGTGAAAGGTCGCAACGCTGACCGATACCTCAAGGAACCTTGGGCGAGCCGAGTCCGAGGAAGGTTGATACCCGGGTTGAGGGAGTCACATCATCATCATGATGTTGTTGAGTGTGTATATTTCTACTACGGCGGAGGTATATTTCTCTATGAGGTATGAGGGTGAAAGCCCTTATGAGTGTATGACTTCTGCAGGGCAGATATGAGGTCGCCGAGCCCTTGTTGTCCTACGAGGAGCCCGAGACGCGCATCCAACGTTGAGATTCACCGTTGTTGAACCCGCACAATACTTGTGTTTTTTTCCTGCACATGGGGTAGCCATGGTGGGCGGCGTCGTGTTGAGAACTCCATAGCTGACATCGCGTTCGAGAACTTCTGTGATGGGCACTTATGCGTGTGTTTCTTTCCACACATGGGGGTAGCCATGGTGAATCATGTTGAGAACTCCATGAAAGCACGACTTATCCGTTGAGACTACGTGATGAGCCTTTTGAAACTTTCAACAAATGGAGTTGGCTATTCGCGAGGCGTCATGTTGAGAGACTCCATGACATGGATATCTGGAAGGATACCTCCCTAGCTAAGAGGGAGTGTTGATGTTTTAGCTGCGGGAGATATCCTTCTCTCAAAATCAAAATAATAAATGATATATAAATATTATTTTAAAGGCCGACCCAAGATGAAAAGTCGCCTTGGTTCTTGAATGAGGCCGACCCTTGTGAAGAGTTGCCTTGCTTGTGAAGAGGCACCTTACTTTGTGTATATGGAAGGAGATGCTCATTCATTTGATCATTGATTGTATTCTAAAGAGACATTCGCAATTATCAAGGAGTTTGTGCATCTACCTATGAATCCCATTGTTAGTCGTATATTTTACTTTGTTGTCGGCCGTAGTCGGCCTTGGTCGTAGTCGGCCAATTGTCAATAAAACTATAGATTAGTAAAGAATAATAATGTCATGTACTTTCGGGAAAGCATGTTCAGATTAATGTTATGTTAATGTTGTTGCAATTAAATTATTAGGTTGGTTATCTAACCACGAGCGTTATATGTAATTCAGTTAGGATAGTGGGATATGGTGGCTATGTGCGATGGTTTATTTGTAAAAGCATTGTGATATACTTTTGTGCATGATAGTTGAGGGAATGAATAAAAGTTTTGGCATTCAGCTACCAATATCTTCGGTTCTTGTTTTATCCCTGTTGCACATTTACCCGGTTTGCCAGTAGTACGTAAGATTAGAATTACATTCCGTAGGCAAACATTTGGCGCCGTTGCCTGAACGGACTAGGGCATCATCTACCATGGCAGCGTAATGGGTCAGCCAGCGGAAGAACCTATAAATGCTAATGAGGAACAAGAAGACTCATTGACTGAAGATTTGGTAAATTTGTGGAAAATATCGCTACGTGACCACGTGCGTAGGGAATCCCACATTTGGGAGATCCCTGAGGAAGTCATCTGGGATCGACTGGAAGTGAACGACGAGGTGAACCACCTCCTGAATCGCATGCCCAGGTTACTGGCCCGCCATTTCATTATCGTGCAAGACTTGCCAGAGGAAGAAGCCCGCGAGCGCCGAAGGTAGCAAATCATGCAACGTTGTGAAGACAGAACCAAACGTGAAGAGGAAGAATGTGATACTAGCCGGCGTCGTACTCCCGGCAATCAGCAATGATCGTTTGAACAACTAAATGCCCGTACGGCCGAACAAAGATAGGAATAGAGTACCTGACGGGCACGGGACTTCGGAAGAACAAGTTCGGCGATCACTCAGGCTACAAGAGCAAGAAAATCGGCGAAGACGACTAAGGCAATTCGGTAAGGAACTAGATGAGGACTTAATTGAAATCAATCAGAGCATAAAAAGAACATATGAAAATTTGAAAAAAATAGACACGTCCATTGAACAAACGCACCACAGTTTGATAGAAGGAAGGGACGAAGACCCCTTCAGCACTCCTCACACAGGGAAATATAACCCCTATGAAGATGATTTGACTAGTAGCATCAGACGATTTCGAGAGTTGTCCCTCTCGGACGACGAGGACGAGTTAAGGAGGGGAAGACCAGAGCTTGAGACCCCACGGCAGAGAGAGCATCGGAGAGATCCTAAGGAGACCCACGGTGTTGAGGATGCTGACGGAGGACGTGGGAGTGACTCGTACGTGGCCAGGAGTGCAAGTGACTGTAATGTCCCCATTATTTCGCGAGCATCAGAGTTGGTGGATTAGCCTATTATGTCGATCCTCGTAGGCTAATGGTTCTGGTTAGAGGATCACCTGAACGGGCACTTGGTCAATTAAAGGCAATATTGGTATCCGGAGTCGGTGACGTGGTGAATTTGCGCGTGTGGCGTGTAATTGGAGCTTAAAATATTGTTCATCACCATTTATTTCACTTACTCAGGCTTGGGGACCATGTGACTATTTGTCAAAGGGGTCACTTTATATTTTGCAGTTACTATTCACTGATAAAGTGAAAAAAAGAAATAACTTAAGTGAATAGTGCTTTTTTAATGAATAGTGATTTCAAGTGAAAGTTATAAAAGAAGAAGAGGAAAGTTCGACCCATTATGCTTGATGATATTTTGCTGATTGAAGTTTGGAAGTGTGGAGTTTGGGAGAGAAGGAAACTAGGGTTTCCTGATTTCTGCAGTGGGTAAGCCTAGTTTGGGGCTTGTAGTTAGGGTTTTATGCATCTTGAAGGTGTGAAAGACCACCCTAAAGTGCAGATCTGAGTTTTGCTTGATTTGTGGGAGCCATATCTTGCTGTTTTCAAGCATTAGAAGTCATCATTTGCAAGGGAAATTGCTGTTAGAGTTGCCTTTTCGCTATTTAGAAGACGTGGTTTGCATTTTACGAAGGATTGGAAGCTGATTTCTTCATCTACAGCCAGCCGCCATACTTGAGGGTTTTGAACAGCAAGAAGGAATTAAAACGCCTCCATTTAAAGGCTGCAATCTCTCCTAAAGTGGGCGCCCCTGTCAATAGAAAGCATTCCATCAAGAAATTGGTAGGAGAAACTTGTATTTAATTTTGTATGAGCAATTGCATGGGCGCGGGTACTGTAGCAAATCACTATTCACAGTGATTTTGGCTGTAAGTTAAAATCTATGTTATTTGATGTATCCGTTGAAACCTAATGAAAGTTATATTTTGGATGCAATCTATTATGTATGAAGAAAGTGTCTTGGCAATCAAATCAAGTCATTATTTGAGTTGTCAGATTAGTTTAGTATATCTTGTGTTCCCATTATATGCACATGCTTGTTAAATTTATGTATATCATTGGCATTAATCATCAAACACAAGAAACACAAAAAGAAAGACAAACACCAAACACTAATCAAACCTACAAGCACTGTGAAATCATAGCAGTAGAGTGTCGGTTCATCATAGTGGTATCAGAGCAAACCTTTCCAGCAGGCTTGTGTTGATTTCAAAAGAGAATTTCAAGAATTAAGTGGGGGTTTTGAGTCAAGTCCAGTTTGGCTCATCACAGTGGTATCAGAGCATTTCACTACAGTGGTAGCAGAGTGGATCACCGGAGTATGGTTCATCACAGTGACACACAGGGACGTAGCGAGGAATCCACTAGTCCAATCGGGTCCAAAACACAAGGAGATCAACCAATAAAGATGGCTCAACCGGATCGGCAAAAGTTGCCGAAATTCATGGGGAATGGCTCTGAGGATCCCGTACAGCATTGCAAGACATGTGAGACAATCTGGATAGCCAGCGGGCAGGATGACCCTGATTAGTGGTTGAAGGCATTTCCAGCAACACTCAGAGACAGTGCCATTGATTGGTACTCGGAATTGGACCAAGCGCAGAGAGCCACCTGGAGGGTTCTGAAGCAGAATTCAAACTCCTACGGGACGATAG
The DNA here is from genome assembly GCA_007258455.2 of Sequoia sempervirens. Taxonomy (NCBI): domain Eukaryota; kingdom Viridiplantae; phylum Streptophyta; class Pinopsida; order Cupressales; family Cupressaceae; genus Sequoia; species Sequoia sempervirens. The sequence goes on from VDFB02048449.1 coordinate 81,951, forward strand.
TGAGGTCGTCACAGAAATATATCATACCAAACAAGGCAAGCACGAGAATGTACGGACCTACAACAGGAGGTTGAAAGACTTGATTGGAAAGCTGGAGGCACAGCCGGCAGATGGTTTAAAGAAACGATGATTCATTGAAGGACTGATTCCCTCACTCCGGCGGAAAATGAAAGTAGTACCACCATCCTCGTACACCGAAGCATAGAATCGGGCGATGGATATTGAAAGTGAAAATAGGACTTCCTCGAAGGGGAAGAGGAGGGATGACGACGAGAGTGCCGAGGAAAGTGACGATGAATCGGCAACCGTACACGCCCTTCAGCGAGATATGATGAGGATAATGAAAGAACTGAAGGCCGACAAGGACAGATCCAAAGAGGCCAATGAATTATGGTGTACGGACTATAAAATGGAAGGTCACACAAAGGCAAGTTGCCCAAAAAAGTTATTCTGTGACATCTGCCAGGTCATGGGACACTCCGTCAAGGAGTGCCCATACAATTTAAAAACCAAAAGTTCGCAAGTATTCTTCGCTCAAGGCGAACAATCAACTCCTCCAACCACGCCACCGAAGCCACAGAACAACAATGCATCCCTTGGAGGCTACCACAACAGTCGGCGAAATACGCCGAGAAGTAAAATTCAGTACGATAGCAAAGGACGACCGATGATCCAATGCCGGAACTGTAATGAATGGGGTCACTTTGCGAGGGATTGTCAGAGTGGCCAAGGCAACGGGGGAAAACTGTGCAAGTGGTGTGGACCGGGTGATCATGAAGACACCGACCGTCCGAAGCAAAAAGGAAGTATCAATATGCTAGAGGTAGCTGACGAGGAAGTCTTGGCGATTACGCGAGCGCAGTCAAAACGGGCAAATTATCCAGACCCTCGTACGGAGAAAGAACGATTTCGGGAGGCCAAGATAAAAGTAGAACAAGCAATGGCGAATGAAGGCAAGAACCCGAAAGCTACCAGTACGTTGCTACAGTCGGAGTCGGAGAAGAATATCGTACGGCAGGTGCTTCACACAACCGTACCCATTAAGGTAACTGATCTTTTGCAAACAATGCCTTCTCTCAAAGTAGCACTTACAAATGCTATTGGAAAAAATCTTCCGAAGAGTTCACCAGAACGTACGCCAGAAGTGGTAGCCGAGACTTCGGATCCAATGCTCCTAGCAGTAAGCATCGGGAGGAAACCAGCCGTCGTCGAGATGGAAATCTTGGGCATGAGATTATCTAATACTATCGTCGATGGTGGTTCAGGAGTAAACGTACTGCTAGAAGAGACTTGGAAGTGTCTGGGTAAGCCGACTCTCTGGCCCCCGACATTCCACCTCGTGGGAGCAGATCAACATGGCATCAAACCGTTGGGTACACTAATGGAGCAGAAGGTCTCGATCGGCACGCAACTGTTTCTGTTGAATTTTGTAGTCATCCCAAAGGAGAAAAAGGCATACGATGCACTCCTAGGACGGGGAAGGCTGATCGCTGCCAAGGCAACTCACAACTGGAAGCGGAATACACTCTCAATAGAAAATTGGGGGAGGAAATACACCATTGATCTAAAGAACCAGGCCGTCAGTGAGGATCTGGCATCTTCGGCATCTGAATCTGGAGGAGACTCAGACGATGATGAGAGAAAGACAATGGAACCAGATGAAGAAGGGGTATTGGAGATTGGCAGTTGCTCGGAAGATGAGACCAGTTCACTGAGCAGACTGTTTCACTAGCAGATGGAGGATTATGAAGTCTTCCACCCGGATTGCCACATGCTGCAGGTCAAGGAGGGGGAAGTAGAAAAAGATAATGGCTCGACCAGTGAAACATTCCCACCTGAGTACGGAGAATATAAAGAAGGTATGGCAGAATTGGATGTGACGCCAGCCCACAAGTTCGAGCAGGACAAAATCATAAAGTACGAGGAACCAACGTTGAAAAAAGTAAACCTCGGGGAATCAGCCAAACCTAAGGAGATTTTTGTGGGTGACGACTGGGACCCTGTCCTGAAAGCGGCAGCGTTCAGAATCTTCATGGAATACAAAGACGCTTTCGCCTTGACGTACAAGGATTTAAAAGGCATACCACCGGAGTTATGTGTGCACAGATTCCTCTCGTACCGGGAACCCAGCCCGTACGAAAGCGACCGTATAGAATGAACAAAAATTATGCCGCTAAAGTACAGGAAGAGATTGAGAAGATGCTAGAGGCCGGCATCATTTTCAAGGTGGAAGTCAGCGAGTGGGTATCGCCGATCGTCATATCATTGAGGAAAGAGAAGGAGCAAATTAGAATTTGTGTTGACTTTCGTAGTCTGAATGCAGTGACTATCAAGGATCCATTTCCCATTCCCTTCACCGACTCGATTCTGGAAGAAGTTGCCGGCCACGAAATGTACTCCTTTCTAGATGGCTTCTCGGGTTACAATCAGATCAGCATCGCCGAGGAGGACAAATTAAAGACTACGTTCGTCGTCGAGGATGGGGTGTACGCATACAACCGAATGTCGTTTGGATTATGCAACGCACCAGCTACATTCCAGAGGATAATACTCCACATCTTTGATAAAATGTCGGTAGGTAATTTCAAAGCTTTCCTCGATGATTGGTCGATTTATAGCGATAAGGAAAAACATTTGAAAGCTTTAGGCGAGTGTATGGAACGGTGTAGAGCAGCCCGCCTCGCCTTGAATCCGAAGAAATGCAGATTTATGGTGCCGCAAGGGAAGTTGCTCAGACACATCGTGTGCAAAGCTAGGTTGAAAACGGATCCCGACAAGGTGCGAGTCATCGTACAGATGGAGGCTCACGAGAACGTCACTGGAGTAAAGTCCTTCCTCGGGCATGTAGGATACTATCGGAGATTCATTAAAAAATTTGCCCAAGTATCGTACCCTCTCGACCTACGGACGAGGAAAGGCCAACCATTCGTGTGGGCCGGAGAACAAGAGAAGGCATTCTAGGAACTGAAGGATCGACTGATCAGCTCACCCATAGTGATGTATCCGGACTGGGATAAGGAGTTCCACGTACATGTAGACGCTTCTAATTTTTCCATCGGAGCAACCCTAGCACAAGTGGGAACACACGGGTTGGATCACCCAGTATTTTTTGCCAGCCGGCTACTTTCAAAGGCAGAAAGGAATTACAGTACAACCGAGCGTGAGGCACTAGGAATGGTTTACGCCGTACAGAAGTTCAGGCATTACCTCCTCGCCACACCGTTCACTTTCTACGTGGACCACCAAGCTTTGATGTACCTGGTAAATAAACTGATTATCCAAGGATGGGTGAGTAGATGGTTACTGTTGTTGCAAGAATTTGCGTTCACCATCATCGTACGGCCGGGAAAGAGCCATGTTATTGCCGATCAATTATCCAGAATCCAGTCGGGTGAACCTGCAGAGGGTGGGGTGAATGAAGACTTTTCGGATGCACATTTATTTCAGATTGCAATATTGCCCTCATGGTACGAGAAGATTGGAGACTATCTGTCCACATCCACATTTCCGAAGGATATGCCACCAGCCGAAAGGAGGAAGATCGTACTGAAAAGTAAGACATTCCAGTTGATCAATGGGTTACTCTACAAGATGGGATCTGACCAGATCCTCCGGAGATGTGTCGTCGAAGAAGAAATACCTGGCGTACTAAAAGAGGCACATGAAGGACTAGCTAGCGGCCATATGGGACCTGATGCTACAGCAAGGAAAATTCTCTTGGCAGGCCTATGGTGGCCGACGATGCACACTGACGCCAAAGAATGGGTGGTAGGCTGCGACACTTGCCAGAGGGTTGGGAAACCATTGAAGCGGGATTTCATGCCACTGCATCCCTCACAGCCTTAGGAATTGTTCGAACGATGGGGGTTAGACTTCATCGGACCGTTGAAGGTGAGTCACTTGCATCGATGCCAATATATTGTGGTCGCTACAGAATATCTGACGAAGTGGGCGGAAGCTCGAGCGTTGCCAGACAATACAGCACAAAGTACGACAAGATTCATTTATGAGCAGATAGTAACACGGTACGGCATCCCCATTCGGATCACGAGTGATCGTGGAGGACACTTCGTTAATCATGTTATCAAGTTGATGACGACAGAGTTCCGAATTTTTCACAACCTGTCAAGTCCGTACTACCCGCGAGCTAATGGCCAGGCGGAGTCTACAAATAAGGTGCTCGTGTCAGTGATTCACAAATCATGCGGCGTGGAAGAAGCTGACTGGGAAGAAAGGTTACCAGCCATCCTATGGGCATATCGTACAACGTACAAGGTAACAACGGGCCACACGCCTTTCCAATTAATGTACGGTCAGGAGGCGATGATGCCGATGGAGTATATGGTACCAAGTCTGAGGATAGCCGTGGAGAATCGGTTGGGCGATACCGAAAGTTTAAAGGAAAGACTATACCAACTGAATAAGCTGGACGAGCGAAGAGTGATGGCACAATGGGCGACGGAGAACATGCAATGGCGACGGAAATATTGGCACGACAAGCATCTCCGGCGAATGAATTTCCGACCGGGACAATTAGTTCTGAAATATAACGGCCGTAACGAGATCAAGCCGGGGAAGTTTAAAGTTCATTGGTTGGGACTGTTCCAAGTACGGGAAGTAGGTGACAATGGGTCTATAAAATTAGAAAATCTCGATGGGTCACTGATATCAGAGGCAATCAACGGATCGAAGCTAAAGCCATATCAGGAGAGAAAAGAGAAGAATCCTATCTCCATCAACATGCTGGGCTACGCAACAAAGGAAGACTGGCCTGTGCAAGACGAAAGCCCGAGAAAACAAGACTGGGGACTAGGAGGGCCCGGATATGTAGCAGACAGTGTCTGGGCAGAATCAGGGCGAGATCAAATAATTGAAGAAAGATTGGCAGAGAAACGAGTGGAAGGAATTGCAGTACCACGAATACACAAGCACTTGACCAATGCAGTGTTCGGAACCCCTGCATTGTGGCGTTGAATGGGGGGACATTGGCACTATGTAGCCCCTTATGAAGGAGTAAAACGGGGATATATAGCCAAGGACTTGGACGCGGAAGCCCAAGCGGAAAAGGAGAACCAAGTAGAAGAACAAGATGAACTGCAAAAAGATGACGAGGAGGAATGGACTGATGAGCAATGGGATGCTTATTTCGAGAAGAAGGCCCCTTGTTTAAAGACAGTGTTGAAGACAGAAGATATGTTTGTGTCAATGGTGGACGGATATAGAGAAGATCTTCTGAAACAAATGCGTCGAGAAAGGAGAAAAATACCAAGGGTTAGGAAGATCGCAACTCAAGATGGACTCTGGAAAATAATTCCTAACCTAGCGGGACCACCGACGGTACAAGGCGACGATGTTACGTGGTATCAAAAGTACGGCGGAAGGTACGTCAACGGAAGTTTTCGAGGTATTGGTCCTACCCCTTTACTGGATAAATGGTTCGATATAGAATATATAGGAACTTGTTGCGAGGAAGAATGTTATAAACGGCCACCACACACATGTAAATGGTATTACACTTCAGAATTAAAAGTTCGGATGCACAGTGAAGCTAGAGGAAAAAAAAGAAAAGAAGAGAGAAGGGAGGAGAGAGAAAATGAACAAAGGTGGAAAAAAATAAAAAGAAAAGAAGAGAGAAAGGAGGAGACAGAAAATGAACGGAAGTTGGGAATAATAAAAATAAATAGAAAAAAAGCTATGAAAATAAAAGAAAATAACAGAGTAAGGAGGAACAAGGCGAATGGGAAGAAAAGAGAAAAGAAGAGAAAAATAAAAGAAACGAAAGAGAAGTCAGAAAAGAAAGCAAACGAAGGGAGAAAAAATTAAATAATAAATTAAATAAGTCGGCCATCAAGAGAAGTATTAAATTAAATAAAGTGAGGCGAATTAAAATAAACGCCTAGAGCATTAAACAACCCGTACGGCCAAAAGAGAAATCGACTGAGGGGAATAAATGGCGAAAGATTAAAAGAAAGAACATTAAAATAATACAAAGATGCCAAAGCTCGACTAAGAAGAAAGGCGTACGGCCAAGGGGGAAGGCAGTTAAAGTAAAAAATGAAATAAATATAGAACTCCAATTCGTACGGCCATTTGAAGAGGCGACAGGTTGGAGACAAGACAGAACACAGCGAAATCACAGAGGGAAGGAAGGAAGTAAGAATCCGCACGAATTCACCAATTGCAGGGGCGTACCAAGCACAGAGAAGGAACTCGTACGGAATTTAGAAAAGCCTGAAGTCGTACGGCACCCAAGGTATTCTCAAACCGTACGGTATTTTCAAGTTCCTCAGTATTCTTTCTATTTGTCAGTAGAAATCGTACGGCAAGTGCAAATCGAAAATTTGGCCAAGTTTTGCACCGTACGGCCATTGAAAGTTGAAAATTTTGCCAAGCATTGCATCGTACGGAATTTACAAGCCCCTCAGTCTTCACTCGGTTGGCCAATGGAGGTCGTACGGCCATTTCAGACTGAAGTTTGTGCCACGTTTGACATCGTACGGCAGCTTACTGATCCTCTCCAGGTCGTACGGCATCAGGACATCAGAAGATTTTGTACGGCATCAGCATACTAGAAGAATTCGAACGGCATCATTCTAACAGCAGGAATCATACGACATTCACATGACTTCCAAATTGCACAGTATTTCCAAGTCGTACGGCTTCCACAGTGCTTCCAGCTCGTACGGATTTCACAGTGTCTTCAAACCGTACGGCAATTACAGTGTTTTCCAGTTGTGCGGCAATCACAAGGTTCCCAAACCGTACGGCCTCAGGGTTGCAAAGTCGTACGGCCATTCATCCAAATCGTACGGCCTTGGCAGATCATTTGGCAGTTCGGGCAGTTCTCGGCAATTCGGCAGTTCTCGGCAGTTCAGCAGTTCTCGGCAGTTCGGTAGTTTTTGGCAGTTCGGCAGTTTCCGGCAGTTCGGCAGTTTTCATCAATTCGGCAGTTTTCACAATTGTCTCGAGAGTTATAAAGTCGGCTGGAATCGCCGAACTGACAGAAAGATGGATAAGGGCAAGAAGGCTATGCAGCACCAGCCAAAGGTAGCCTCAGCTGGGAAAAGAAAAAGGATGGACGCCGATAATGAAACGATGACATGGGAGAACCTGACCGGCAACGAGTGCAAATAGTGGTGGCGAAGCACTCCTGATGACCACTCCCTGAAGGTTGCGCTTCGACACGCTCGAGTAGACAAGGCTGTGCTAGTGCCCTTCTTCAATTCTTGGGAGTTCGAGCCTTGGCTGAAGGCGATGGTGGAGAACTATTGCAGGCATATGCACAAGTCAGTAATTGATTACAGAGGTTGCCGAGTGACTTTCATTTTGGCCGCAGGACTTCGAGTGGGTGTTTGGCGTCCCAGCGTCGGGAATAGGGGTTAACAAACCCAAGAGGATGACACAGGAACACAAGGAATTATTGGTCAAGCAGGTGTGTCGAAGCGACTTGTCAGCCGAAGAACAGCATACCATATGGAGTGCTGGCAATCGAGGCCTCCGGAAAAACCACTTAGCAACAGCGGAATGGAAATGCTTGCTTGACCTAATGAAATGCCGACTCACAGGGGCTAGCCGAGCGTCGGACATTGCCATATGGCTGGTTGATTTCATGGTCGGACTCGCGTTGGCCGAGTATACAACTGGGCGAGGTTACTCACAAAGCGGATGAGGGATTTTTTAGCACAGAGGCATAAGGCCTTCTACATGACCCAGCACGCCATAGCCCTCTTTCTTGATGTCGTTCACACACAGGTGCCCGAGGGCAATTGGGGTCGATTGCGGCCACTTACTCACCTGGATCCTAGATGGCCGACCATATAAAAGAGGAAACGAAAGGAGGCGTCAGTGGAAGAGGAAACATCAGAGGAGGAGGCCTCGGAGCAGAGCGATGCATCTGACAGGGAGGAGCCCATTGACTTATCGTCCTCGCCCTCGGAGTCTAGTCCACCGGCCGATGAGGAGGTGTCCGTCGCCATCGGGGGTCAGGAGGCAGGCGAGATTGACATACCAGTATTGCAGCCGGCAGGATTTACTCTTCCGGCACCGCCAGCCAGCCAGAGCACACACTCAATCACGTTCACCCTTCCTGTTGCGCCAGTTGGAGCTGGGCGAATGTTGAGGGTAGCTACTTCACTACCAGGTGCATCGCCAGGGTGGGCACCTCTTACCACCACGACATCACAGGGGGCAATCACGGTCTCGGCAGGGTCCACTACCTCGATCGAGATATTGCTAGCAGTCTGTTCTCTTACACCACCGCCAGCATCGGCAGCGACAGGAGTGGCAACCTCGGCAGTAGGAATTGGGGGAATGACGGAGGCCACTGAGGAGACGACTCCAGCCCCAGGAGCACCCGGAGTAGCACAGATCGATAGCTGGTTGGGATTGGTAGGCCTCACATTGGACGTGGCCGAGCAGCCAGACCAGCAGGAGAAGAGTCCCTCGGAGGGACAAGGGGATGAGGACGGGCCAGTCGTTCACACCCAGCAGAGTGAGACGGCCAGACTTGGCGAGGACACACTTGCACACCCGGAGGCTAGCATAGCGGAGGCACCAGAGACAGCCATTCATGAGCCTCAGTCGGTAGTCGGGGAACCGCCCCAGGAGGAGACAGAACATTGTATACCTTCTGATGATGACAAGAACGAGGAGGGTGCTTCCACGGAGGGATTTGTCGTGGAAATGTCACAGCCAGACCCGTCGGACCCAATAGGCACGGTGCAGCGATATGTGCAGGAGCTCGAGCATATGGGCAGGTTGATGATCTGAGTGGGACAGGTTTCCAGGGACCTGAGGATTGGCCGATCGCCTCTAGTGGGCCAGGAGGTTCACCGCATCCGAGGATTTGTGCAGATGGGGTGTGAGGCTGAGTTCACATGGATATTTGGCGAGGGGTGGCCAGCAGGAGAGACTCCTGCTATGATGAGAGCCTGGCGGGGTCGACCACCGAGGCTAGTGGGGCGGGATCAGTGGTTGGGTGTCAAATAGGCTTGTTTGAGAACAATCTCGGCTTGCGCGTTGAGAGGGTGATTGAATAGCAGACCTGGGTGGCAGCCTTGGAGAGGCCAGTGGGCATTGATTGGTTGCCAAAAGAGGTTGGTTACAGGCGGCCAAGAGTCGCGAGGCAGAAAGGTGAAATATCCCAGCTTATGGGCCCGGCTGGATGGCCGGCAAGGGAGAGGAGATCACAGGATCGTGACCGCTGTCTGGAGGAGAATTTGAGGCACTATGACGGTGTTCTTCCTGCTTCGGCGGCGTCTTCCATGCATCCAGGGCCTCCCTTCTCAGTGATCTTATCTTGCTGTATGTATGTCGTCTGGAAGACGACTTCTTTTTTGGGGGGGATGATGTTAGTCGTATATTTTACTTTGTTGTCGGTTGTAGTCGGCCTTGGTCATAGTCGGCCAATTGTCAATAAAACTATAGATTAGTGAAGAATAATAATGTCATGTACTTTCGGGAAAACATGTTCAGATTAATGTTATGTTAATGTTGTTACGAAGCATCGTGTCGGTTATTAATCTAACCACCGCCGAACGTTATATGTAGTCGAATTGGGATAGTCGGGATATAGTGGCTATGTGCCGATGGTTATGTTGTAAGCATTGTGATACTCTTTTGTACATGATAGTTCTGAGAATGAATAAAGTTTTTGGCATTCAACTATGATATCTTTCAGTTTACTGTTTTATCCTATGTTCTGCACATTACCAGTTTGCCAGTAGTACGTAAGATTAGAATTACATTCTGTAGGCAAGCAATCATATTATTACATAAAGCAGATTGACATTAAGGAGAGATCATATAATTGTGTATTTGCATCTAAGTGAGGTGTGATTCTTTATTGCATCATATCGGCCTTGTGTGTGGCCAGATTGTAAGCAGATTTCTGCTCCTTTAAATTCAATATGTAAGAGAGATATTTTGGCTGGGTATTTCTCCCTCGAGGAGGGTTTTAACAAGATGAACTTTGTGTTCTTTGTTCACTGTGTTGAATTTTCTGTTAATTTGCATTTATAATTAAAACAACATGGTATCAAAGTGGGTTCAGGGGAAATTTGATCAGAAGCAATTGCAGATTTAAGATCACTTCCAAGTGTGGAGGAATTTGATTTTATTTTTAAGCTTCAAGTGCTTTCAAGGAGTTCGATATTTGAAGCTTCAGCTGTGATAGAATATTGTTATAATAGTGGAGCAACAAGATAATATAGAGATATTAGGAGGAATTGCATCTAAAGGCAGCAAGTCGGATTTAGATATCACTGTGAGAACAAATCTGGAAATATATGACTGTGGTGTGGTTGTATATGGAAAATCACGAGCCACTATTGGTGTGAGTGGATGTGATGGTACTTTCGTTTCTTGACATTGTTCTAAAGATTTGTGCGAGCTGTAATGGAGTTAAGTTTTGGTTCTTGCTGAAGACAGTGTGTAGGTTCTATGTTATCTCCTTTCATTCTTGTGTCATATGGGATATGAGTTTAATGGAATGCTCAGGTCTGAAAAACAGTGTTCATTCTTCAAGTCATATGAGCTTTTGCACATTGGTGTAAAGTTTGGAAATTACCTATGGTGTATACATTTGAGGCTTCAGAGATTTCAGGGAACTCTTATCATTTACATTTAATAGCTGAGAAGAGACTACAAGACAAGCACCTGACTACATCTATTGACCAACATAAAGAGATAAGTATTTTATGTTTGAATAATGATAATGAATTTTATAGTTAATAATAATTCATGCAATAACATTGGGAATAGTGAATCATGTATGCTTCAAGCATTGATATTTCTCTTCGGGATAGTTTTGAACTATTATTAATCTCTCTAAAATGCCTCCAGGACAGATCAAGGAGCAAAAGGATGATGAGAGATTGCATAAGGAATTCAAGGGAGGAAGAGCTTGTTGCATCCTATGAGGAAGACACTCAGGCTGAAGAAATGAGCAAACATGAAGACATAGCTTGCCGCCATGGGAATGAGTTGGTGGTACATAACTGGAGATGTTTCTTCGAAGAGGAGGAATTAACATTCAGAGGGAGTCTGACAATCCATCAGAGGCAACCTTGGACGAGGAGGTCAGAAGGTTGATACTTCGAGCTTCAAAGGGAGTCACATCATCATGACGATCTACTGTTAGTGTATATTTCTCTCTAACGGAGAAGTATGAGGTGAAAGCCCTTGTTAGTGTATATTTCTTTGTGACGGAGAAGTATGAGGTGAAATCCCTTTTAGTGTATATTTCTCTGTCATGGAGAAGTATGAGGTGAAAGCCCTTGTAGTGTATATTTCTCTAAGACGGAGAAATATGAGGTGCAAGCCCTTGTTCATCTCTGGGATGAGACATCACGTTGAGAGACTCCATGATGAACCCTTTGTACTTGTGTTTTTCCACACATGGGAGTAGCCATGGTGGACGTCATGTTGAGAGACACCATGACGACATCACATTGAGAGACTTCGTGATGGGCACTTGTACGTGTGTTTCTTTCCACACACAGGAGTAGCCATGGTGGACGTCATGTTGGGAGACTCCATGACGACATCACATTGAGAGACTTCGTGATGAACCTTTGAGCTTTCCACAAATGGGTGTAGCCATTGTGGGCGTCATGTTGAGAGACTCCATGACGTGGATATCTGGAAGGATACCTCCCTAGCTAAGAGGGAGTGTTGATTTTTAGCTGCGGGAGATATCCTTCTCTCAAAATCGAAATAATAAATGATATATAAATATTATTTTAAAGGCCGACCCAAGATGAAAAGTCGCCTTGGTTCTTGAATGAGGCCAACCCTTGTGAAGAGTCGCCTTACTTGTGAAGAGGCACCTTACTTTGTATATATGGAAGGAGATGCTCATTAATTTGATCATTTGATTTTTATTCTCAAGAGACATTCGCACTTATCAAGGAGTTTGTGCATCTATAGCAAATCATATCATTACATAAAGCAGATCGACATTAAGGAGAGATCATATAATTGTGTATTTGCATCTAAGTGAGGTGTGATTCTTTATTGCATCATATCGTCCTTGTGTGTGGCCAGATTGTAAGCAGATTTCTGCTCCTTTAAATTCAATATATAAGAGAGATATTTTGGCTGGGTTTTTCTCCCTCGAGAAGGAGGGTATTCCCAGGATAAATTATGTGTTCTTTGTTCACTGTGTTGGATTTTCTGTTAATTTGCATTTCTGATTAAAACAACAACACTGTACACAATATATACCAACATGCAAGCATAGAAGTGATAAAAAGAGCGAGAAAGGAGGATGTATACATTATACCTGTGATGAGAATGCATTGAAACTAACAATCGGTCCAGCAATATAGAGAGGTGCGTAAATCAGGTAACATAGATATCTATCAAATGAATAGCTCTCAAGGGATAAGCTCCTCTCCTGCAAAGGTAAGACCAATGGTGTTTTAGGATCCAATGAACGAAATTCTTGAATTATACAAGATAAGAGTATGTTTCTGCCATATTCAAGATTTTAGTGACAAGAGAGCTCTGCATATGAAACAAACAATGACCATTACAGCCATCCCATGGTGTATTGTCAGTCAGCCCGTCCTATATGTTTTCTTTGCTGTAATTCCACTCCCATTTAATTTTTAATGAAATAATTTACGGTAAAAGGAAAGCAGACTTAAGGTTCTAAAACATCTGCATGTATCATCCACTATAAAGATCTCAAAATGAATTAAGATCTCTACATGTTTATGTAAGTCCTGGGAAGGTTATGTCAATTAAATAACTGACTGTTATATGTTTAATTAAAAGAATATAACACTTGCAACATGGACTATATTTAATGTCAAGTAGATCAAAGTTTTGGAGACCTAATATCGTATGCTGTCGTTCTTGATGTTCCCATAAGGCTGCATGTACTAATGTGTTGTCTTTATCCTTCTTGCATACTTGGGGACAATTCAAACAAGTGCTTCCAAGCGCTAGTTTTCTGTAACTTGTCATATAGTTGTTTGATTTGGGCCTAAAAGATTGACACTACTGTAAAGATTGATCTTTTGCATTGATAAATAAATTATTATGACAAATAAAAACTTTGGAAAGCCTCATCAAATCAGATGAGCTCAAATGTTAAAAAGCATGGGGTTTCCAAATTGGAGACCTGGGATCAAATCCCTACAAGTCATGGTAAAATATTGAAATTGAGTAAAATACCACATCCAATTTGCTGGGTGTGGCTTACCCCAACAAACAATGCCAAGTGCTAGCCTCAGGTAAATTTGACAAAAGACATGCTCCTTCGTGATGGAATGTATGCCAAAAGGTCATCCCACAAGGGGAATTTACCAATCAAGAAATAAAGGACTTTGGGAATATTATAACTCTTACTGCAGATGCCATGGCCTTGGGCAGCTTGGGAAATTTCAGTAGTCCACTGTGGAGAAAATGTCAATTTTTATCTATATAATATTACTCTATAAGTAAATCACAGCTGTTGAGGCAGAATATTTGGTTACAAAAGGAAATAGATGGGAATCTAATGGCGGGAGGAGTAGATTCATAGAAAAATAGTTTCTTGTATTAAAATTGCTTTGGACAAAGAATTTCTAGACAATAGATTGAAATTTCTGAAGAAAGCCTCCCCTGTACACTTATTTGAATCCATTTAGTCAGTTATAGCAAAATGCAATGAAAGAGAAAATGGAATTCACCAAAAGCACCTTGTCTCAGCTCATTTGTCTCGGGCACAATGAATGCCCTGAAAATAAATGAAGACATTCAATTCAAGAAGAATTTGGAATGATCAACAGCATGGTTTTCTTCTTGAGTGTTAGCAAGTTTTTCTTCTTGTGTGTCAGTAAGTACAGACATTGATATATGCTAGGAAGAAGATTGATATATGCAATCATTCAGAAAATCATACAAAAGGCCATGCACATGTCTCATCTGTTTTACTGCTAACAAATTTGAAAATTTGAATAACAGAAAGGGAGATAAAAAGCCAAAAAGAGAATATCAAAGAATTACATAAAATTAGAAAAATCAGTCTGTCTTTTGAGAAAGAAAGGACTGCAATGTCAAGGATGAAGTACATAAATACCTGGCGTGCATGGTAGCATAATTTTCCAGAATTACATAATCCACAGTGTTGCGCATGTCTCTACCAGACAAAGAAAAAGAGTTTTTAGCAGCCTTTTGCACTTATATAATATGATGCAAAATAGCCCAATTTCATACAAACATAAAATTCAAATTTTAGGGAAAGAGACTTGTAGTCATTGTGGACCATAATGCTCAATTTCATATTGCATTACCATCTCAATCACTAAAGCATTTTGGAAGTAATGTTTTAGAATCAGTGAATCGAGGTATTTCATTCATATATGCTAAAATTGACAAGTGAGCATTCATCAAAATATATGTACGGTTGTATGTTACAAACCTTCCAATCCATTTTTGGAGATCCATGCGCCCAGTGGTAGTCCAGACCAAAACTAAGCATACGCAACATCACTGTCAAACAATAATTCCTCAGATTCATTTGCAAATAATGGTATGTACAATTTAGTGATAACTAGAAGCTTTTGCTATCAAGGGTTTTTTCATTGAATTTCATATAGAATTGATATGTGCTGCCTTCTTTAGCACTATGACAGAAGAAACAAAGAAAAAAATTCTGATAATATAAACCACATGCAAAGAAAGAAGACAAATACTAAAATTGCCATGCTTTAAAGTTTAAAGTCGTCCTAAAACTTCCTAATTATATTCTAGCTACTTTGTCATGAGAATTGAAAAAAACAGGTAGAAGACAATGAAACATTTAATGTTTCTTCGAACATAGGATTCAATTAAATAGCTTTCTACTTAGCTAGCATATTCTATTTTATCACCTTGTACAATGAGGCCCTAATTCAACTTAAGACAACTCCTTTTCAGCTCTCCTACAAATTTATTGTCATTTATTCTTCTTTCGAACTAGGCCATATGTTTCTTTTACATTATTTTGGTTTAGCTTTTCTCCATGCAATGCACACACCAGTTAGAGAATAGCAGTCATAAACTGATATTTCAAACTACTTACTTTCAAAAACAACACCTTCCATACTTCAAATGTGATAGAAAAGGAATAGTTTCACAAATACAAAAAAAAAGTACCAAAATTAAAGCAGATATGCCATCTGAATGTGCCCCGATAATTGTCCAGGTATGCCAAATTCTGTCTGTCTTCATAAAAACAATAAATTGTCATGTTATATGCAAGTTCTTCAGCTATAAATAGTCACAAGATATACATGTAATCTGTTATCAGTTACATATTAACAAGAACAAGAGTAAATAAATCATAAATCTAAAGCCAAGAGTTTTTACCCAAATAATGTAAATGAATATCCCTCAAACAGACGATTACTAACAAGCACCAAAATGTTGTACATCCATATGATGACGGGAAATGCATGTATGTTGCTGAATACCTGTCAAATCCACAATCTGATTCATCAATATGGTAAAACATCAAAATAAAGTCATACCTATCTAAAACAAATGATCTTGCAGGTATCAATGAATCTAGAATTAATTCCATATTTGGAACCTACTAAATAAGATGCTACCAGTCTCTGTCTTTGTAGTCATGCAAGATACCTCTTTAAAAGCATCAATTAACACAAACTCAAAATAGGATGACCATATTGAAACAAAACCTAGATATTGAAGATAAAGAGGGTAAAAGCAATTGCAAAATTGTCCTTTTTCTCTCTAATCAGCTAGAAATTCTTTGCAAATTACGCTACTAGTCCACATGTATTACCAGTCCTAAAACTAAGTGCACATAATTAATTGAATTCCCTGTCTCCTGTGTTAGTTATCTACAGCAAATGTGTATGAATCATAGTTACCAGACTCGCTGGGTACTGAGTGCTGGGCTGGGCACACCTAAACAAGACCTGCCCAATCACCCACAATGCAAATCCAGCAAGTTTCTTACAGACTCACTGGTCACTATGATACTCACAAGTCTAGCTAGTGGGCCTTGACCTTAAATTAAAACCACATATCATTAGAAAAAAATCAAAAAAACAGATATTAAACCCTAAAAACGTAAGACCAGAACAGAAAGAAAGAAAAAAGATACAACTCAAAAGCAAAAACAAAAAGACATAGCACAAAACAGCAAATAGGAAACAACAGAACCAGTGATTTTGGATTATAAAAGGGTACATTTGCAGATTTGGAGCAGCAAATTTGAAAGGGTGTCTTTCTTTTCATTTTCTTTTCTTAATCCATTTACTATTCTTAAGTGTTACCCCAAGTTTCCGGGATGGGGATGGTAGGGGACAGTGGGACGAGTCCCCAAGTTTCCGGATTTTGAGGCCAAATTTGGGGACGGCGGGGGGATGGCTATATAAAATATAGGGAAATTTTAAAATATATAGGGAAATTTTAAATATTTATATGAAAACATGGATAAAGCATGCATAATATACATTATAGAACCTTAAGTTATAATACCTCAAAAGCTTTGGAGGAAACCTTCTAGTATTGTCATACTTTTCTCCTTACTGTCAATTGTTTGCCATATTTTTAAGCTTTATCAATCATCAACTCCTACCTCTGATAAAAACGATATTACAATCTAATGATTTTCTCAATAGTAACTCTGTCTTCTATCTCAAAATATTGTCATCAAACACACCCTTGTTCATTCATGACTATCAAAAGTTCCTCTCTAATATTCTGTCACTGTACTTTATCATTGTGTTTTCCTTCATCTTCAAAACTGTCCTCCATTAGACTATGTCCCTTTTGTCAAAAGTGACTGCCCTTTCGTGGTTGACTGCTCACTTGTCCAAAGTGACTGCCTTTTTTAATAGACAAACCACAGTCACATTTAACCCACTGTCAAATACTTTAATGACAGTCCTTTGAAAACTCTGTGCATTGTTCAAAAGCACAGTCATCTTGTGGTTCGGTCACTTTGCAAACCTTTTCATCACTGGACTGTCCTAAGACTGTCCTTTTGATCTCTCCCCTATCATCTTCACAACTAGTATAGGGCTTTTGAAACTTCCAGATTTGCATTTTAAAACAATCCACTTTTAGTCCACAGTCTGTCCTCTTGATGAGTTTGGATACTTTCTAAATTATCTAACCACCTTCTTTAAAGATCCTGCCATGTATGCCTTTGGAATTGCTTTAGGTAATGGTTTCAGATAGTTTTTGACCTCTCCATTGCTCAAATAAACATCATATTGAATTTTTGGAGGGTTCAATAAGGGTCTTTTACTTGTGTTTTCAACATAACCTTCTATGACTATCTTTTCTAAGGTTTGACTGTCCTCATCTTGGTAAGCTCTGCCCTTGATTTGTCTGTTGTTGCACAGTCTTTATCTTTTGTACAGACTTTAACAGTCTCATTCACAACCCTCTGTGATCAAGGTAACTGCCCTTTATGGCATGGTCACTACACATTGTTATTGCCAACTAAGGACTATTCATCATTCATGAGTGACAAAATCTCATCATATTTTTTTTGTTTTGACCATGCTTTGACGCGAGAGATGATCAGGGGACGTCTCATGTGTCCCTTGGCCGTCCCCAAGACGAACAGCCATCCCCCTTTTCCCATTGACCATTTCCCCATTTCGGGGACGTTTCCCAAGTTTTACAAAAAAAAAGGGGGGCCAGGGGACCATCCCCCAGCCGTCCCTGGGATGTCCTGGGGATAGGGACGGCCATTTTAGGGGGGTGACGCGTCCCCAAGTTTCTCTGCTATTCTATTTTACATCTTTTTTTCTTCTTTCCATTATGAAACAAAGAAACAAAAAGAGGGAAAAATGAAGAGAAGTTATCTCCTCTTCATTTTTCCCTGTTATTTCCCTTCTTTTGTATTCAATTATTTTTCACATCTCTCTCTTTTTCAACCTACAAAGTATAAACATAAAAAAAAAATCCTCCTTTTTGTTCTTGTATTCTATATTTGCAAAATTGTCATAATGCTGATGCCGAAAAGAAAGGACCCATATTAAAAACATGCCACCCAAGTGCTAAGAAAGTGGAACTGATTTGCAATTAATGCAAAACTAAACTTAGTTGTGGAGGCATTCACTGCCTAAAATTCCACTTTCCTCATATAGCTAGAGGAAACCTTCCTTTGTCCACTGAAGCCCCACTTGAAGTTGTGCAAGATGTACAAATTCAATTAGAGACCTTTGAAAGAGGCAAAGAGATGAAATGATAGCCATGGGCCAAGTAGACACATTTATTTTTAAATTTCTTCCATTCCCTTCGAGTTCAAGCACTAGTATTAGCCTAGAGTTTGCAAATTGATATTAGATTCCTATAATATATCATGCACTTTTCCAAAGTCCCAACCATGGTAGTAATTAATGGGAGGATTTTGAGAGTAATCACAACTTACTCAAAAACAATCCAAAAACCTGTTTTTCAGTGAAAAAACCATGGTTTATCAATTCATTTTGTTGCAGGAAGTTTTGGTGAGTTTTTCCAATTAAATTGCAATTTATTCACAATAAAATCTGCAAAAAGTCAGAATATTCAAATTTATGCAAATATTTTGACTGTGACATTGTGTTTTTGGTCATTTGCAACAAGTCTTTGTGATTCCCAAACTTTTTTCAGCCAGGGCTTTAGACATTCAAACACAAGGTTTCAACATCAACTTCATGCTACACTGAATTGATTGAATAATCTTCAGCCTCTAGGTACACAGTTTTTTTAATTACCTCATTAAAACATTTGCAGCAGTTAGGATTAGGGTTTTGATATGCTCTAACCTAAGTCACAAGGTTTGGGAAACTTGAAGCATGAAGTTCGAATTTTATTGCATCTCAAATATTTATTCGAAATTTGTTGTAATTCGCCAGATTTTTTTCATACGGAAGAAGCGCTGCTTTCTTTCATTAAAATATATTATTGAAAACTGCTTTTTGGAGTTTTGTAAAGAGATTTCTAGGGTTTCCGATTTTTTTTATAAAATGGGATTCACTGGTCATTATGAACACGTGGCAATTTCTTATGGTTTATATTTTATAAATGTGTTATCTTTTCATAATGATTTCAAATCTATTTATCAATGTTAAACTATTTTGACAATTTTGTGAATGTATTACTTATGTTTAAAAAATTAGAGAATTTAAAGCCGAAATTTTTTTTCCAAATTTTTTCCTTGCCGAATTTCATTCGACTTTCAATGTTGTCGAACTCGAACTCGAATTTGAACCTTGTGACTTAGGCTCTGACCATAAAATTAAACACTGGAAAAAATAGCATTTAGGGTTAGGTTTAGGGTTTGTTTGTTACTAAGAAACACTAACACTAACTCCAACAAGTTTGTGGTTAGTGAGAGGGTTTTTTGGCTACTATATCAACCATAAACCTAACCAAAAATACTGATTTTTCTTTCAGCATTTAGGGTTAGAGTAACCTCAAAACGTAAAATCTATTCAAGATTTCAGTTAGAAACTTTAGGGTTTGGGATTAGTGTTATGGTTTTTTACACTAGCAAATATGCCCTAACCCTAACTAGAAATGCTGAATTTCTAGTTAAGTTTAGAGTTAGGGTTAGAGTTCTTTACCTTTTAAAAAAACTAATGCCAATCTCAAACCATCCAATTTTTCAATGTTTGGGGTTAGTGTTAGATTCTTTTGTTGGCAAATACATCCTAACCTTCATGCTAAAATATTTTCAGCATTTAGGTTTAGCAAGAGGGTTTTTCCAAGATTATTGGATATGCTACCCTCTCCATAAGTACATGTACCAGCATACACTATAAGAATATAGGTACGATACAACATGGATATAGCTCAAGTACCATGCTCACCCATACCCAAAATTAGGGAAAACTTGGAGCAGCACCGAATATGTTTGGATTTGGCAACCTAATTGATTGTATCATATCCAAAACATATTTAAATAGAAAACCAAAACCAGAAAACATTTTAAAAGATGTCGTCTATGGTCATCTATGCTCTACAACTTCTCTTGTAGTCAACCATGGCAAGATTATGAGGAAGTCAATGAGTGAAGGGGGCAAAACATTTGTCCTTCAATCATGGTAGAAGGCATCATGGGGAACCATACAACATACAAAATGGATTTATTTCTAAGAAATAATTACCCAAAATATTACAACTTATGTAAAGAAAATGTGAGCTGAAGAGAAGGGTATTTTTTGTTGAGGGTATTTTCCTTTTTATTTGATGCCAACTCATCTACCTCCTTGCATGATTAGACTGCCATTAATGCTTAGATACTTCATGGCAGCCAAGGTCAAAGTTGAAGGTCAAAGTTCAAGGAAGAGGCATGGTAGTAAGGACACATCTGAAACTCCAACAAGGCAAGGGAAACGACCAAGGTTCAGTGGAAAGGAAAGATAGGATGGACAACTCCAATAGCCTGACAGGATAAGGTAATGAAGGTGGGGGATGGATGTGAGGTATGCATAGATGGATAAATCTGACACTCCGACAAGCATAAAGAAAAAGCAAAGTTGGGAGGAAAGGCATGCTAGGATGGGGAAGTCTGAAAGTTCGAAGGGGACCAAGGAAAGGTTAAATTTGGATAGGAAAGCATGCCTAAATGAGGAACTCCAAAACTCCAATGACTAAAAAACACTTAGAAGATTGGGCATGCCTTCAAACTAAGAAACTTCAGGGACCTTATACAAACACAAAGGGAAAGAAGAGGAGGAACACACACACAAAATTGGACCAAGGAAGATGTGAGAGATAGGAAATAATCATTTTGGTCCATAACATAAGTTAGTACAAAAAGGAGACATGACAAGTCTACCCCACTCAAAATTATTTTCCCTCAAGCAATGCAAATTTAAATGTTTTGGAATTTTTGCTTCTTCCCAAGCAACATCCTCTATAGGTAGGTTCTTCTCATGAACCAGCTGATTTGTGATGACTCCATGTCCCAAATTTTCCACCCTTGTGACGATGATGGCATCCATTGCCCTTATGAGAGCACTCCACAATTTGTGAACACTAAATGAATGCAAGATGGTGCATCATAAACACACATTGCTATGCATGAAAACGTTCCAAGGGTTAGATGTTGGGGCTTGTTACAGCAATACTCTCCCAAGTGCAACCATTTAATCCATGTCGATTTATGCTCTGAAACATGTTTTGTCAATGTTCTTGCTACCCTTTGATTCACCCTTTTTGTTAGACCCATTGATTGTAGGTGATAACTTATGTTGGGGATGAGTTCAACACCTGTCAACTAGGATAATCCCCACTAGGGGCAACCATCAATTCTACAGTATCTATCACTGGTCATATTCCTAGGCAACTCAAGCAGCCTAATCACCTATTGGAAAATTAATTCTACCTCGTGATGTGTGTTGGATTCAAGATGAATGGTAAAGGAACATGCATATTTGTTTATCTCATCCATAACAACATAAATGTAATATTTTCCATGTTCTTTGGGAAAACTCATGATGGGGTTCCTAAACACATGTTCCAAATCTTGATGAGGAATCAATATGTAATGTCCCCATTTTGCGAGCATCAAAGTTCATAAGGATTAGCCTATCATTTGACCCTCGTAGGCTAATAGTTATGGATAGAGGGTCTTCTGTGGCAGTTACCGATGATTTAGAGACATTACTTTTCAGCTAGATTCAGGTTTTGGCCTTTGCACAGGTTATTTGACTCAGATTGGCACATGTACTATTTATAGTAAGTTACTATTTTGGGAGAGTCAGGGTTCCTATTAATAGAAAGACACCTGAACAGAGTATATTAGCAGTGTCGACCTTGATTGGGCCCTTGCAGCTGTTTCTAGACTCTGTTTCACATACTATTTATAGTAAGTCACTATTCAAGGTTTCTATTTTTAGACAGGCATCCAATCACATGGAGAACAGGGAGAGTCGACTCCTGGCTCAGACGGCTTAGCAATCAGACACGTACATCAAGAGATATTAAAGTTTAAGTGACTTAAGTGATTTATTTAATATTTTAATATTATTATAAAGTTATAAAGTCACTTTAATATATTAAAGTGTGTTAAGTGAATAATTTAATGTGGGAATAAATCTTTTATCCCACATTGGCCAGGAAGGTGTTTGAGCTCTCCTAATGAAAGAATAAAAAGAGAGGTAAGAGCTCATTCTCAGTGTCAAGTTGATGAATAATATTTTGATTGATTTTTATTTGTGGAGTCTAGGGCTTTCGCAATTTTCTTCTTTGATCATAGGAAACGAAAACTTCCTATTGATAGCATAACTAAGGGAGTGAAAGATCTCTTGAAGGGTTGCAAATTGAGGAGAGGATAATTCGGTCCTTTCATTTGTGCATCATTGAGGAGATACAAACAAGGGTTTGAAGAGCAGATTTCAGATCGTTGAATATTTTTCATTGCTGCTACAGTACCCGCGCTACAGTATGCATGAATAGTAAACGCTACAGTGCCGCTACAGTATAAAACGCTACAATGACATGTGAACAGTACCGAGCTACAGTGCCATCGACTACAGTGACACTACACTAATATTCTGATATTTAAGGGTTTAATATTGATTTGTTCTCTAAAGATAATAATTTCTGAGTTGACTACATATTGCATCTGCTGGTCAAGTTCTAGAAAGGAGGACGTGAGTTTTGAAGGAGGACAATTGGCTCTGGAGACCTCCATTCATCTTTAAACAGCAGCAAGCACCTGATAAGTAGATCGTGGGAGGTCATTCAGCCTAGGCACAGGCCTGAAACATCATTCTGTGCGATCATCTGCTACTTCCAAGTCATTGCAGTCACTAAGGTGCATGGTTACAAGTCTGAAACTCTTATTAATTGTCATTATACATGCTGTTTGCTAATACTGTATGGCTGTGAGTCCATTTTGGGCATTAAATACTCATAAGATAGCTTGTTGAAGAGTCCCTAACACCTTCAGATTTATGGAATGTCATGTACAGAAAATTGTATTCAATTCTGAGTACTTCAAACGCTGTCATATCAGTCCAGAAACCTCCCATATGTCTAGGGTCTAAAAAACATCTGATCAAATTTCTAGTCACTTGAACTTCATTGTAACCACACCTATTTGAAGGTCAGATCTTTGATGAGATTTCAGCTGTTTGTAATCAGCTGTAGATGTTTATTGCAGATCAGAATTTGGCATTATAGGAGTCATAAGTTTTCAGCTGTAGGTTGCATTCATCTCAGCAAATATCATATTTATATATCATTGTAATTTGCCAAGAGTTTTGGCTAATTGAAATCAGCATTGTATTGGAAAGGCATTTGCAATAAAGGAGGAATAAGTAGTTGTTCTAAATCATTGTATTAGTTTTGATCTTTGTATGAGGATGCATGACAACTGTTTGACAAAATACCAGTTGGCTGTAGGTGCAAGTTCTTTCACTTAGAAGTCATTGATATGCATTGTAGATGATTAAGAGAAGTCATGCATGCCTTTGGATGTTAATTTATGCATTGTAGTATTGAATTTTAATCATTTAGAGGACTTTGATATCATCTTTCAGTATTTATACCAGACTAATAACTCAGACCAGCAAGCTGGAAGCTTGCATATGAATTGTGTGATAAAAGTTCAAGGGAACAAAGATGAGTTTTTGAGTTAGCTTAGTCTAGGCTCATCACACAATAGAGGTTGCAACAAACTTACTAAGATGTCATGTTCTCCATTTTGCTAGTAGGTGATGTTCCCCCTATTGTGCTTGAGATCATCATTCTTGAAGACCCTCCATGATAATCTCTCACATAATTACAAATATTGTAGGGTCTATAATATTTGACCATGCATGTCTCATGCACCATTTCCAAGATCTTTTGCTTCATCTTAGACCCATGTACTGGAAAGATTCTATTCTTATAAAAATGCAACCACCTATTGGTACATTCATTTCATCATTCACATTTCCATATAAGATGTTAGAAGTAGATGTATCCTTGGTGTATTCCATCACAACAGAATTCTTCCAATCATAAAGTTGACATAAACAGAACAAGGGACGGAAATTATAGAAAAGTCATCAATAGTTGCAATCCTTTTTCGCCTTCATGTATTCTACTTCAAAATCATGGGAATTGGTAGTTCCTTATCCTGAATCCTTTTTGTGGTGTAGTTGACTTGGGGTTTCCTTACCCATTCCAATCTTGGGAATTGGCAATTCCTTATCCTCAATCCTTCTTGTGGTGTAGTTGACTTATGTTGTGCTACTCTAATCTTAACAGAAGTAGGAAACCCTAAACTAGGAGATATCTCTATATTCATCTCAAAGAGTGGGTTATCAACAACACAAAGGAAACTAGAAAAAGATTGAAAATTATACATGTTTTCCTATTTAAACTCTTCTTCATGCTGACCCAGATCTAGGCAATTGTCCTCTGAAGTCATCATTTTGAATTCTTAATCAATTGTGTCATCCTCAAGCTGTTTTGTTTGTTGACTTTCAATTTGTCCAATTATCTTTGAGAAGCTTAATTTTTTATTGGCAACTTCTGGTTCTCCTAGATGCTGTTCCAAAGCAAAATCATCATGGAGTTTATCAAACTCTTCAATTACCTACTTAATTTCCTTAGCCCTTGCTCCATTCTCTTGCTTCCTAACATTTATTGCATCATCAAGTTGTTCTTCTGCCTCCAAAAGTGCCCTTTGGGTATTCTCTAAAGTGTTGTTGGTTGATTTAAGTTCGAAGGCGAGTTCATCCACCTTTTCCTTCTTTTCCTTAGATGCCTTTATCACCACTTCCATAATTTTGATGACCATAGCCTTTCTTTAATCAATTGCAAACATTTTGATTTCATCCTTACTAAAGTATTCTTTAGTACCTCTAAATCTGCAAGAGTGACGAGATGTTTATTCCCAGCAACATTTACTTCATCTATCTTGTATATCCTTTTAAAATCTAGACTGAGCTCTTCAATGAACCTTTTTGTGCTATCCAACTCAATTAGGACTTGCACCTCTTTCTCTTATCTTACCAACAATTTATCTTTCTATTCGTGTAGCTCCTCAGGCCATTGTGCAACCCTTGCAAGATCACATTTCCTATCTTTCCTTTGGCTGCAAATTTTAACATCTCCACTTGATATTTTGGAATATTTCTATAAATGGAAGGACAATTACTTGTAGATGTGTCATGTCCCCGTTTTAGCTGACACTGTTTGTCGAGGAGTTAGCCTATAATTTCGATCCTCGTAGGCTGACAGGGTGTGCAGAGGATCATCGGAGGCAGTTACTCAGTGTTTGGTAGCTCCAGTTTGCAGTTGTGTCAGGTTGGGCCTTCGCAGAATCTTCCAGAGAGCGTTTTCAGGAAACTTTCTATTTTTAGAAAGTTAGGTCAGGCGGAAGCTGCTATTTCGGGCAGGGCACCTGGTTCAACCTTTCAGCTTAGAATCGACCCAGTTCAGCAGTTTGATGATCAAACGAGGAATAAGGGATATTTAATGCATTATTAAATATTTAATAATTTGACTTTATATTAAAGTCACTTTATTGAAATATTAAATTATTTAATTAATTTGGCCTGTTATAAAGTATTTATTATACTTTATAATAAGGTATTAATTTTTGATTTAATGAATATTTATTATTCATTAAAATAAGCGCCAATTATTAAATAGATTTCTCCTAAGTCTTAAAAAGACGAATTTAATCATTTTATTAAATGATTATAAAAAAAGAGCATTGGGTCGAATTTTATTGAAGAGGATATATATTTTGCAGTCAAGACAAATCGAACGATTATGATATGTTATTCTAATTTGTCTTTTGCTCTGAGCATCGGAGTTTGCAAACCTTAGGGTTTCTGGCAGACGATCGTTTCTGGAGAACGAAAACTCTTCAGAGATCAGGCAGACTGAGGCTGTGAAATACCAATTGAAGCTTGCACTTGGTGATTTCACACAGAGATCACAGATTGTGCTTATTCATCCATTTTGGCAGAGGTTTTCAGAGATAATCATCAGCAGACAGAGGCGACTTGAGCAAAGATCAGTTTTCAGTGTTCTGGCACAAATCCCAAGGAGGCCGTACCTTTTCTTATTGCTGCAGCAGGCCGTACTTCTGTACTTTTCAGGCCATACTTTCACATCTTCTGAGGAAACGCCTTTATTCTTCTGTTTCTGGTGATTCTACATTGAGGCGCTGGGTTTACTGGACACTTAACATTGGGATTCGAGCTGGAAGATCCTTCATCAATTTCTGGCCGTACCATTGTCAGCTACAGCAGCCGCCATTAATAAAATACCAGGTTTTTTTAAAAAAATTCTTCAGTATTGCTTTGCATGTTCAGATTTCTATATTGTAAGTTCTGGAAAAGATGAAATAAAGGAACGCCTATCCATTCTGAACAATTTCTATGCATTTTAAGCTTGTATGAATTTTTTTATGAATTTTTTATCATTTCCTAGAGAAATCGCAATTTTCATTTTTGCCTGTGAAAACTTCAAAAATACAAAAATCTCAAAATTTGCAAAAAAACATCAAATCTCAGTTAGGGTTTGAAATCGAGAACCACCAGGGTTCTGACAAGATGCCACATGACCTACACTTATTGAGATATCTCTCCCTATGAGAGAATGATCTGCAAACCTGAACTGATGTAATTCTGATGTTGTCGACTTCTCATGTGCTCCACTTGAGTTAACCACCCAAAGGCAGTTCTGAATCATCAAATTCTAACTCTTTCTTATGGGAAACTATCCTATTGCTTCCCAGGCATTAGGAGTTTGGATCTCAACTAACTCTTTCAAATCATCATCCATTTTTAACTCTCCAGCTACTTCTTTGCATACAATCTTTCAATAGGGATGTTCTACCAAATCAACCCTTCCAGCAATGGACCATGTTTTTAATGATGTTTTACGAGTTGTCATATCAGCAGCAATACCTTAGTCCCTTCCAGTTGATCTAAAATTTGGCCTTAATCTGCTCACAAGAACTCTACATTCTTCATTAGGTAGGTCTAATCCAATTTGGCTAATCTCATATGCTTCTATGTCCTCCTTCTCTTGTTTACCCATGATCTTGGGCAAAGAATACAAACTCTTGATTGTCATTGCTAACATCCAAGACAATAGCAAAGCATGGCATTTTCTGCCATGAGAAATTTCGGGAATGCCCTACATTCCTGGATTCCATGCTATGATGTATTAGTAATCTTGAGGTGGAGAAAAAGGATTCACTTTCCATTTAGTCCCCTACATCTTCTCATCAAGATCGAAACATTGTAATGGCATAAAATGAAAGTGACACAATAAATCCATGCTTCTATTACCTTTCTTACCTCTTGAGATATGCTCGAAGAAGAAATCAAAAGGTTTACCTTTTTCTTCCATGTGTTAAGTAAGATAACCTTTTTTGGTACGAGAGTGATAAAAGGATCAATCATTCCAACTTGCAATTCTAGGATTGTGTGCTTTGCGCTGGTAACCTAATGATATGCACTATCAGAAATCAAGAAGATATCTCTTCCTGCATTAGATTCCATACCTTCCATTTGCATGAGATATTCTTTGAAGATCTACTCTCTTTCACATCCTTACAGCTTCGAATTATCTTCTGACTCATGCTCAGCTGTTATAATTTCTAATTCATATAGTGGATATATATACTCCCTTCCAAGAGTGGTGGCATTTATCACTTCTCCTCCTTGTACAAGAGTTGTTGTAACATCATACGAGGGATTTGTGTATTCCTTGTCAACAATGATGACTCTAATTTCTCGCAATGCTGTTTTTTTCTTTAACTTCATTACAACACACTTTCTTGAAGTGAGAGTTTATTAGAGAACGCTAAAACATCAATTAAGGGATCTTTACTTGTGGATTCCTATCAAGGCACCCATGACCTAGGGCCCATGGCTCCTTGCAATTAAAGCGAAGTTCCTTCCTCCTTAGCTCATTCTTGGTTTCTTCATCTATCTTATTTGGATTGACTGGAGTTGTGGTCTTCCAAGGGGAACATGTTATTCCTTCTTGTGTGAACATTCTTTTGAGCGGCTCTCGAAGGAGTTTTAAGATGATTTATACATTGATGCTAGTTGTGGCTCTAGTTCTACATAATCTACACTTTGCAAAGACCTTTCTCTTTCCCATGTGCTTCAACTAGAATTGGATTGTGCTTCTTTTCTAGTTCTTTTTTATACACTTGCCCAACCTTTGTTTCTTTCCACTTTGGGCAGTTTGGAATAGAAAATCCTACATACTTTACGAATGACAAAGCTGCCTTCAAATCTTCTGGTAAATTCTAATAACTTGCAAACCATTTAGTAGTCTTTTCTATTGATGATCTCATCAATTCCTTGAGTGTAAAAAAAGAATTTCTCGTCAAAGCTCTGCAGGGAGAGTTTCATATGCATTAAAACTAGTTTGAAGCTTTATATTGAAATTGTTGATAATATCTGATAGTTCCATGTTTCACAGGTTGGCAGGAAAACCAACTTTGATAACACTGTAATGTCTCTGACAAATATTAATGCAAATATTATTTAAAGCCCTCTGCAGATAGTAATTTACTCAGAAGCTCTAGTACCATTGTAATTTCCTGATTAAATATTTTAGAAAAATTATTTAACAAATTTTAATATTTTCGGCCAAAACTTATAAAACTTAAGTTTTCAATCACTTTTCTCATTTAGCACCAAAAAAGTTTCTGATTTAAATAATTTACTTGAGTATAGCACAAACCTAGAAATTTATCTCCACATTTGCATAATAACAATGAAACCCTAATATTACTGATTGGGTTCACACATACGATAAATAGTAGATTTAATGTTTACCCAAATTTAATAAACTTAGATTGTAAACATTACTTTCCATACATTGATACCTAGACTTAAAGGTTGAACTAATAAACCCCATATTTAGGGTTATAACAAGATTTAACAAAAACCCCAAATCGTCCTTCACATTTACCCTTTTATCTTGACTACCCAGATTGCAAATCAGGTTCCCAAATGGTATAAAATCTATGGTAGAGCTGCTCATATATTAAACGGCCTAGAGTACATTAGTATAGGCTACTATAGCAGCAACAATAAACTGAAATACAACAATTGCAATAATAATAAAATCCATGGCTGCACAACCGCAACAACAAATTGAGGATACAATGATCGCTGATTGTTGATGTTAACATGCAGCGTCAGAAGTATTCTTCCAGCGATCTTATTTGCAATAAATTAAATAATAGCCCGAGGCTATTTAATTTATTAAGACTCAAGAGGCACGATTTTTGTAAAGGCACATCTATTTGTTAAGCAAACAATTATATAATGAAGAGACACAATTTTCTATCAAGGCCGACCTTCATACAAAGAGGCGTGAATTTCAAGAGAGACGTCTTCTTGTTAAGTTGCAATTCTGGCCGACATGGTGCCTTGAAGAGTCACGTCCTCTCCTCTAGTTTGTATATATATTTGATGGCATTCTCACTGTTCATATAAAATTCAAGTTAAGTTCGATATCATTCATTGTGTGCGAGTTCTCTATAAGGCAGTTTGAGTTTATCATTGAAGAGGAGATCGACATATTGTTGGCTGCGATTATCATTAGATTATCTCAATCTGTTGCATCAGATTGAAGTGCATGTGATAGGCCTTCTTATCGGCCTCTATTGTAAAGGAGACTTCATTGTTGATTCAATATATAAGTGATATATTGTTGCTGGGTTTGTCTCCCTCAAGAGGAGGGTTTTTCCAGGGTATCTGCTGTGTTATTGTGTCTGATTTAAATTAATTTTCTATCCATTAAATCTCATCGTTAAATTTAACACTGATAACCTAGATTTCCGATCATCTATTATATAATATATTAAACAAGACTTTAAAATATTACAATATGCTTCTACAACAACTATAGCAAACTAAAATACAAATGCTTAAATCTATGACAACTGGAATGTCATGCAACTTGATATTGATGAGATCCAACCACAAAAGCTCAAATACGACCTCCAAGTGAAATCACTCCTTCGACCAAGAGGATTTCTGTCTTTTGGAGTGTGAGATCTTTATGGTTTTTTCCTTCAAACTACAACAAATATGTGAGTTTTCGTCCTCAAATTCGAACATTTGAACCCAAGTGTTCATAATGGTTTTCCAATTTAGGTTATTTGAATATTTTTCATAACAATCTTATGCTCAAACTCTAAATCCTTAATACCTCCAAAAGAAATGTTGAAACCTACATTAAATGCCAAGATCTCATGACTAGTATGTAGCAAAGAGCACCCATAGCTAACAATCATTAGTTTCCTTCAAACTGTGCTTGAAATTGTGCCACATGTCCTTGGACGTACACAAGTATGGGGAAATGTTTTCTCTAGCCTACAAATGTACTCTACAATAATGGAGAAAGGTCCCATAGTGTTTAAAACCCTAACTACCGTATCAATGGCAGCCAAGGCAGCGTCTTCATTTGTAACGTTGGAGGTACACATGGATCCTCGTCCTAATTATTAAATGATTATTTTATCCCTGCAAAAAACCTTCTAGATGATGTGTCATCCATTTGAGCATTAATGGCAATCCGATCATGTAGAGAGGTAGGTGAGGGGAACAATGAAAAAGGGAAGGAATGTCAAAGTTCGCCTATCAAAGATAGTTCATGCCTCTTACCACTAGTTGGATCAAGATTCAAGCCAAAGGCATGATGGTAAGGACAAGTCCAAAACTCAGACAAGGCAAGGGAAAAGAGTGGGGTTTGGAGGAAAGAGATGATAGTTGGACGGCTCTAATAGCCCGACAAGAAGAAATGAAGGCAGGGGATGGATGTAAGGTATGCTTAGATGGATAAGTTTAACACTCTAACAAACATAAAGGAAAAGTGGAGTTGGGAGGAAAGGCATGCCAGGATGTGGAAGTCTAAAAGTGCAACAAGGACCAAGGAAAGGTCAAACTTGGACAAGAAAGCATGCTTGGATGAGGAACTTCAAAACTTTGATGATTAACAAACACTTAGAAGACTAGGCATGCCCTCAAACTAAGAGACTTTGAGGACCTTATACAAACATAGGGGGAAAGAAGAGAAAGAACACACACACAATTGGTCCAAGGGAGATGCCAGAGATAGGAAATAAGCATTTTGGTCCATAAGTTACAACAAAAAGGGGACATGACACCACATCTCTCTTTATACCCAAAGGTACATAAAAGAGTGATGGTACGTAAGAGAATTCCTCTCATATACCAAACTTTCCAATAGACCACTCCTCCCTATATACCCTAAAGTACATGGAAAAGTGATGGTACGTGCAAGAAAAGAGACACGTGAAAACAAAGTGTTATAAGAGAGTAGAGTGATCAAAATAAATGGTACAAAAGGTATCATATTTGTCTATTGGCATACTTTCACACAAGGGGCAATCCAAAGCATGAAGGTATGCTTACCTGTTTGACATTAAGATCCCTTATATGCTAGATTTATAGTTACATGATAGGTCACTAGAAGAATAAAGATGAAGATTAGTTAGAGAAAATAATTGTAAGGAAAAGCATTTGCAATCTCCTTATCACTACAACCTTTATAACCCTCAAAAAATACCTTTGGAACATCACTTCCAAAGGTACATGAGGGTAATATTGCCAAATAT
Organism: Sequoia sempervirens; assembly: GCA_007258455.2. Classification (NCBI taxonomy): domain Eukaryota; kingdom Viridiplantae; phylum Streptophyta; class Pinopsida; order Cupressales; family Cupressaceae; genus Sequoia; species Sequoia sempervirens. Next base: position 113,521 of record VDFB02048449.1, read on the forward strand.
TTTGTTTGATGCACTATAGAGAGGCTTAAGAACTAAATTTGTGTTGCTATGTATATCAAATTCCTTAAAAAATGGATTTATTACTATACAACACAATAAAGGTAAACAATTATAATGTTACGTGCTTACTAAATAAGATTTTTTGGGTTAATAAGTACACCCTAACTCTAAACATAAATCCTAAATAATTGGGTTTAGAGTTTCAGTTAGGGCATATGTAGTAACTCAAAAAACCCTAAGGTTTGGGGTTAGCACTAAGACATTTTAGTTCAAAAAACCTAACACTAAACGATGGAATAAAATCAAAGTTTTTAGTTAGGGTTAGGGTGTGTTTGCTAGCAAAAAAATTCTAACCCTAAACCTAAAATAGTTTCAACATTTAAGGTGTTAGTTAGGGCATATAAATAATAAAAGCCTAATCCTAACTATTGCAAATATTTTATTATTTATAAACGAGATCTTTAAAAAAAATTATACAATAGAAGTTGAAGATTACTAGGTTAATTCAATGTTGAATCCTATTGTGCATTTTATTGCTCCAAAAATCTTGAAAATCCAGCTAAAAATATCAAAAAACTCACTATGAATGATTTTTTTTAAATTGCTACATATAAGGGAAAAATTGCACCACAGTCAAAAAATTGTCATAAAAACCATAAAATCAAATATTCCAATTTCCATAGACTTAATCATGAATAAATTGTGATTTAATTAGAAAAATCATACAACATATTGAAAAAACCATTATTGTTTTCGTGAAAAAAGAAAAATTGAATTCATTTCCAAGCAACTACAATGACTCGCGTATTTTTCCTATTAATTGCTACTATGGGCTCACCCTTCTCTCTTGTATTTGCCAACCTTCTTTATGTTGTATTTTGAAGAAACCTCCCTTAACTGATTCCCCTTCAAACCAAAACTATTGAAAAAGGAATGTAGACAACACAAATATGAACTGGCCACATGGTAAAGAAAAACTAATAGAATTTCATTCACAACTTAAAGAGGTTTGTAAGGGTATAGAATTTACTAAAGAGGTGACATTGGATAGATGTCTCCCTTTCTTTGAAGTCTTCATTAAGAGAAAAGGATGGTTCGCCAACTTGACAAGTTTATAGAAAGAGTACACACAATGATCTTTAATTGCATGTCTCTTCACACCACTACTCAACTCAAGATGCAAGGATCTTGAAGAATTTGGCCATTAGAACTTTCAAAATTTAGGATGAGGAATGCCTAGAGGAGAAATTATGTTGTTTGACCACCATCTTTTTTTTATATTGCTAATCATTTACAAATTTTTTTCTCATAGATGCATCAACATAAGACCAATACAAGTTCTTGTGAGCACAACCATGAGACTAATATCAGCTCCTTTCGAGCAACCACACTAGAAACCGCGGACCGCCTATGGAATACCAAGAGTCACAACTTACAAATCTATTTATTTAGAAACCGCCTCCACATTAGAAGCCAACTATGGAAGACCAAGAGTCACAACTTAGAATTCCATATTAGATGTCCCATTGGGATTTGAACTTGGGTCTCCACATGGAGAACTCAATGCTTTACCCAATCAAGCTCAACCCCTTGGATGTGACCACCGTCTTTAAGAAAAATGGCTATAATAATAAATAGATAAATAGAGCCACTAGTCAAGCCAAGGACTTGTCTATACACAATTCAATGAAGAGGATAACAATGAAATACCCATGGCTTTCCTACCTGGCATTGAAGTTGTGTCTAACAAGATTGCTAGAATTCCAAGCTGCCAACATATCAAGAGCTCCTTTGTTCCACTTAATGAGATTAGGAAAACTCTAAAAACCACTAAAGACTATTGTGATCCAAAACTAAAGAGTGGAGTTTATTGGATTTAGTGCTCTTGTGAGAGTCCCTACATAGAAACAAGGAGATCTATCTTAACTAAGATTAAGAAACAAAATGTAAATTACTAACATCCTCCAAACAAAATTGAAAAATCAGCCCTTGCAGAGTGCTCAAATATATGATCAAGCACCATATTTGTACCAGAAAAGTCAAAATGGTTGCTAGAGAAGATCATCATTTTAAAAGAAAACTAAGAGAAGTAGTCAAGATAGTCAAACATGTCAATAACTTGAACTAAGATGAGGATCTTCACCTTAGTCATTCCTATAGGCCCATAACTAATAAACTAGGATAAATTAATAATCATAGAGTAAACAGCTAGTCAATTGACTAATTACTTAAGTTTAATTGAAGTTAATAACATGTTTCGTGCTAAACTTAGATAATCAAATAATTCAATAAACTTAATAAAATTTATGTGAATTCAATTTCATTTAATATTATTGAAATGTACAGTGATTCTCCTTTTTTGACACACCTAGTTTAGGGTTTGTGTGTCTCAACGTCCAATTTACAACAGCTATCTTTTCTTAATGGCTAGTCACCATTAGAGGATCCAATATTGCATTTATACAATGACCTAGATCTGCAATATATTACACTATTGATCTTGATGATGAATCACATTCAGTGATTCAAAACATCAATCCTCAAATATGATACATGGATCTTTCCAAAAGCAACATTCTAGATGAATCACATTTGGTGATTTATAATATCAATCCTAAAATTATGATACACTGATCTTTCCAAAAGCAAAATTCTAACTCAACAATTATTAGCCCATTCAAAGAAGCACCAATGTACATAGTTATTCAAGTGAGGAAGATTAAAAAAAAATGGATAGATGGTTACAAGAGCAACCGGTGGCCTTCTGCCGATTGATATTCCATTATCAGTCATTTTTGGGCACTACTGCAAAATATGTGTTTTCAAAATAATGTTAACATCAGTACTGTGTGATATCACATGCTCTTTGTATTTTTGACTTGTCTATGTTGAACTGCATATTAGTGGTTCCAAATAAACCTATATATCACAATGTATTTTTTTGGGCATTACCAGAACTTCCATTAAAAGTATCTCAAGAAGAATAGTAATGCACAGATATATATCTGGAAGCTAATTTATGAACAACACAATTCTTATGTGAAAGCCTGATAATAATGTCTTCGCTACCTTTGCGTAGATCAAAATTCAAATGACTGTGGTTTGAAAGGAATCAATTATCAATCTATTCTTGGAAGATAATTCTTGAAAAGCACTTACATCTAACAGGAAGATATTTGAAACACAATTACTGAAAGCTTCTTATATTTGTTTTTCTCAGTAAATTTCAGTGGCAATAGCATAAAGGATCTCAACTCACCTTTGTAATAAAGAAGTTTCCAACTGCAATTGCAAGTAAGAATATTGTACTGTTGCCACAGGAAAGCACATTTTCAGAGATAGAACATCAAAGAAATGCTAGAAGCAAAAAAAGGAAAAAAATGAATTAAAAAAAAAAATAGGCCTTTAACTTTGTACCTGTTCTACAGATTATGAACCTACCAGGCACCATGCAAATATATTATATAGGTAAGTGACAGTGAAATCCAGAGAACTGATAAGCCCTTCCCACACAGATGAAATGTGGATCTCATGATATTTGCTAATAACATAAAAATACCCAGAACCACTGTCAAAATTGGCAGGTTTCCACGGAAATTTCGCCATTGGCTATCTGAAATGTCCTGCTTGTTCATTCCAACCAATACAACATAAACATGGTTAGTTATTCAATAAACTAGAAGAAGTTACTGTCCTAGGCATCTCAAATTCTCTTCAACAGGAGACTCAAATTATTTCTCATATGCCCTATTTTTTCAGTACAAGAAACTTACATTAAAATATGGTAACAAGGGCAAACAACGGGCTATTTATATTTACAAGCAGAAATTGAACCTTGGCATGTGATAAATCTGTAAAACAGTCATATACTACACAAAAGTGACCACTAAGGAAAAAACCAACACAGTAAATGCATACTCAAAGTGACAGACTGGAGGTCTTCATCAAAGATACACCTTTAGAATTAAGACCAAATATAGAACATAGAATGTTACAATAAATTTCACTTTGCACTAGATATATCACATAATTATATGGCTGTTATCTTTAAAGTAAGTTACTCGTTTAAAATCAGATTTGGGTTTGGTTATGGGCTCAGGGCACAGCAAAAAAAATTGGGGTTGGGTTTGTTTTGGGTACGGCCATACAAAAACATATTGATATAACAATCATAAAAATATACATATTTGCAGCCCAAAAAGAAGAATTAAGTTCAGAACACCACGTAACATACATATAATAAACAAAAACCACCATAAAAATTAGAAATACCACTTCAATATTAATTTGTCAAGCTCAAATGTCATATAGATATTCGTTTGTTCAATATTAAAACAATAAAATCACTATCAGTAATTAGAGTAATATGGGTCTTCATAAAAATCATTATCGCCATTTTAATGTACTTTTTTCAATTAATTTATATTTGTGGACCAAAATCCCAATCTAATATTTCTCATGGGCTAAAGGGAAATGCTAGGAAAATGATTATTAGTTTTTGGAAAACATTATTAATTATATTTTTGCATATTTGTAAAATAAACCAAATAAATATCAATTTTTTGTTTAATTGCTCAAATGGGAATTAATAAATGGAGCATACAAACTCCCAAATCATTTGGTATTTTTATTTATGACAAACTCTTTGACAGCTCATAACTAGGGAATTATGGTTGAAAATCAATGAAGAGTTACAAAAAGCTTATTTTGGGAGAACATCTTGAACAAATTAAATATTATTATTTTGAATGTTGCACTGCAAATCATAATTATTTATGACAATTGTAAGTGAGTGTAAGACAAGCATTTTTAACTAGCTAAATATTGCCAAGTGTAAGAGGATATTATGACAACTCTTTATGGAGCCTATTTTAAAAGGGAGTATTTTAAAATATTTTTAATTAATATTTATTTTGGCCTAATGGAGCATTGGAATTTGTGCCCACAACTTTTATGTAAGTCAAGCAACCTCACCAATTTGTATCTTTTGCCAATCTATCAATTTTCTTCATCATTTGAGAATTTGTGTTCAACTACAAGATTTGAGAACGAAAAACCTTGGATTCTTGAAAATCAAAGGACAAAATCCCTTGGATTCTTAAAGATCAGAAGACAAAACCCCTTTGGTTTCTTAAGGTGATTTCATCTAGAGATTGCATTTGTGCTGACAGTAACCAGTTTGTAAAGATTTTAGCAAATTTTGTGAAGCAGTAAATACCTAGTTTGCAGATTCAATTTGTGATTTCTTGTTCTTATTAGTGCTTTTGTAATTTCTATTTTATAACAATATTTTGCTGTTCACTCCATAATAAACCAGCTCCAGTAAATTGATGCAATTTCCGTCTCATATGTGCAAGTTTTTTGAACAGATTGTAGTAGTTGTGTTAAAATTTGCATAGTTTATTCAATTTTCTCATTATATGATCTCACCTCAACTTCATGGGATCTTGGTGATCAGAAAGTGATTAAAAATCTGCTATAAATGGTTTGTTGTAAATTTTATTTGATTATAAAATCAGTTTTCAAAAAACCCAAGTGTTTGTGTGCTAGTAGTGCATGTAGTTTTCAAATGGATTTGAGTACAGATCTAGCTTTAGTTGTTGTAGGTATTTTGTTGGCGTAACAACTAACACCTCTAGAGTATAAGTTGGTACGGACAGCTATGCACACTACGCAATGAGTGCTCTTCAAATTAGGAGGGGAAGCTCCCTCGTTGTGCCAGACAAAAGTGCTTGAAAAGGGAAATAAACTAAACTATATCCTGTCTTCTTTGTCTCAGCTGTAAGAGGTACAAGGCTTTCAAGAAAACTATATACATTGCAGCTAAGTATTTTCTGGTTCCTACAATTTGCTAACCCACCTTTGCTACCTTTCGTTCAAATCCCTCTGGTTGAGGAAGTGTTTCAAGCTATTATGATATGTTCTTACCACAATACACCTTACTCGATGTTGATGTGATTTTTGTGACTGCACCAATCAGCAGAACAAAGTAATTTGAAGGCTACTCCATTCTCTCTTGATCAAAGAATTCCGTGCGCTAAGATTGCAAGAAAGATCACAAATTCAACTCCAAGGTTCCGAAATGCTTTGGAATACCCTCAGTAGGTTCGTTGTGATATGCTGTTTTTATGAGGGGACTAACACAATTGTTCTTAAGGTTTGCAGTTGACAACCGATGGATGATTGGAAGGGAATTTACGCAATGCATATGATTTAGCAATAAGGTACGTTTTCCTAAACTAACCAGAAAATAACTGAATAGAATGGTTGCAGGGATTAGAGAATCTATGTTCTATCTAAAGGCGGGACGCGGGATCAATTTCGGCAAGCTTCAACCAAACTCTGCTCTACCTCACGTTGGACAGCTTACACAAAGTTGGTGCAATCTTCAAGGGAATGGCAAGAAATGTTCAAGTTATAATTCGACGTCAAGATACCATCAAGACGACACATACCAAGACATGAATTACAACTGAAGTTAGGCTTATAAAATGCTCCAGTTGACCACGCAAGGCAAACTTGCCATCAACAAGCTACTAGTGGTATGGAATAAAACGAAGTTGCCTCAATCAACACTACAAACCCACAACTAATATCTACTTGCATGAGATGAAAATTACTCTACTATAAGCTACTTTATGCTACTTGAAATACAAGGGACGAAGAAACCTTGCTAGCTATCCATAACAAAGACGAATTTCACCATCAATGAAAAGATCTTCTATTATGAAAGTTTTACACAACAATCTCTTACAAAAGTTTTCAAAGGAAAACTTTCCTTCTCCTCCAAACTATGCTATGCTAAGCTACACAATTATACTATCAATCTCTCTGCTCTAGTCTCTAGTCTGATGTCTAATCTAATTCTAATGAATTACAAATGAGGGGGACTCCCCCTTTTATAGATAGCCCAGTCCAATGGACAGCTCGGATTACAATCAAATGAATGGCTAAGATTAAGCCAACTCAGCCCTAACCCTAAAAACTGCCAGAACGGGGAGTGGTACAATAAATTAATCAAAGATTCCCACTCACTCCCAAAATAGTAAAGGAAATTAATGCCCACAATCAATCTTCTAGAAGGTCATCATCCAATAGTGCATTCCCGTTCTCCTTTTCCCTGGCTGCAAACTCAATGAGCCTAGCAAGCACAGTCTCGACCTCCTGAACTAAGATAGGAGGAATATGATCCAACTGAAACACCAATACTGTAACCGCCTATCCGTGCCTCGTGCAAGATTTTCTCCAAGCAGTTAGGGCATCCTGCGTATTCTGAATCAGGCTGGAGAAAGTAGAAATGTTCTCAAAGTCATCCTGTACGAAAGTCTTCACCTTTGAGAAGAAAGGCAACAGCCCACTCCTCAATCCATCAGTAGTCACCTCATCGGAATTCAGCCGTCTAGCAAAGATTGCCTCCAAGGTATTCAGGACCCCATCAATGATATTTGTCATAGCCTTCCTAACTCTAGCTGAATCCGCCCGTGCTATGTCAAAGAATCCACGTCCTGTGACTACTGAAGAGTACCATCCAACAAAATTGTACCTATCACCCCCCTGAATGACTCCTCCATCAATCAGCATCTACAAAGGAGTATGCATCAATGCCTCTAGACACTAAATAACTTTACTCTGATAAACAGAAGCATCACCCCAAGCGTGATCAACTACCTCCATACGTGCCATAATGCTGGAAGCTTACTGGTAAGCATGAGCAAGGTCTTCCATGAACTTCTCTGTCTCGGCACGAACTCCTGTAACCCATTTATCTGCCTTTTGTGCCATCTTCCTCAAATCCTCCAAGCTACTAACTGATTTGTTTGGATAACTCGGCTAGAAGCTCAAGTGTTGGATTCTCTTGCCCACAAGGACGAAATAAATGTTGCATGTATCCTATCAATGTCTTATGCTCTTGCTTCAATTTCTTATACTTTCCTTCAGTCCTGAACAATCTATCCTTAAGCGCCTGATAGGAGTTATCACATTCCTCAACAATCTGTGCACCTGTGGGACGTCCTAACTCCATAGTTGTGATCACATAATTTTCTGGCACTGCTTCATCCCGATCACAATCAACTCGTGGCACCACTACATGAAGGGTGCGAGAGCCATCCTCATCAGTTGAAATCTTCGAAAAATTTCGTGCTCTCTTCTTTGGTGGAGGTGCATTGATCCTATTCAAAAACTCTTCCATCTCTACTACTGGATCAATCTCTTCACTGGGGCTCCTTCTCATCTATCTCTGACCCAATCACGTACCACCTACTGTATATCAAATGGCTGCTCCTCTCTTGCCTCTACTTCACGGCCTTGTTCAACTTCAATATCATTCTGGCGAGGCTCATCGGCCTCTAGTGGCTGAGTATCTTCTAAAACTGTATCATCCTCTAAAGTCGTCTCTAACTCACGCTGGAAGCAAGTATCAGTAGCAGTCTCCTCATCTTCCTCCAGCTGATCATCTCTAGTAGGTGCATTAACACTCTGGCCAACTGATTCTCTACATGGTGACTGATTTTCTTCATGTAATTCGTGCCTCTGATTCAATGCATTTTTCTGATCAGCAAATAATGAAACCTCCTGTATGCTTGGAGAACGTGTCTTCAATGGCGTGGGTGACTCAATCACAACTCTCGGAGGCTCCGGCTGATCAGGCTCTGGCTGAACAGGCTCCGGCCAAACTGGCTCCTTCCTTCGAGATTTTGGACCTCGAGTAATCTGTTTCTTCCTGCTGGTAGTGGGTGTCCTATGATCTCCCATCAAGTTGTAAGTCAAAGGAATTGACCTACTCTACAATCTACTCACATGCCTCTCAACCCATGCTCTGGTGAAAGTCATAACCGGAATACAAAGTAATCTTCAGCTTCGTCTGATGCACCAACCCAGTAATCTTCAATTTGGCCTTATGCTTGAACTCTTCTAACATTATCCATCTGATATTGCTATGTGGATCATAATGTTGTGTGCTGGTGTGATAGGAAAAATGAAAGAACTGAAGCTCATTTTCAACTTCTCTAGCTGTCTGCAGTGAAGGGCACACTTCGTCTGAATCACCCATGACAATCGGGAAGTCAACTCCTCCCTTCTTCTTTCTTTTCTAAACCTTAT
>VDFB02048449.1:122722-158005 GCA_007258455.2 Sequoia sempervirens
GACTCTTGTTCACCTTCAGAATCACCTTCAGACTCTTGTTCATCTTCAAAATCTTCTTCATCAGATTCTGCTTTTGCTGAAACTTCTTCTTCAACGGATTGATCACTCGAATTTCCTTCTTCATCGGAATCTATCTCTTGAAAAACAACCCCTTTTCCTTTGGAGCGAGATGGTTCAGATTTCGTAGTTTCTCCTTCCGGGATGACCAGTGTGTCCTTGCCGACAACGAACTTGATCCTTGGGCCTCTTCATGAAGAAGTGGGAGGAGCCGCAAATTTGTCTTTCATGTGGAGTTCTTGCTGTCGGTTGGCTTTTGCTTTGGATTCTTCTCCCTTAGAATCTATTCTAAAAGTTTTCATCTCAAAGCTGTGCTTGTTTAACCATTTTGCAGTGTTAGACAAAATTGGTGCCAATCTTTCCCGGATGCTAACACTTTCTTTTTTGGACCATTGAATTGCAGGCAATGGCCTCCTGGCTATTTCTTGTTCATTGTAGACAACATTCATGATATCGCCAGGATCTGTGAAATCCTCTGGTAGGTCAAAAACACCAAGATCTCTGATCTGCTGTACGGTTAACTTGCAATAATCCATCTTACGAATGGCCTCTTCATCTCTGCAATTAGCCCAGATGTCCTCAAAACGGTACTTGTGATGATGACCCTTTTGCAACTTCTTCCTGACATCTCGGTAATCAACATCAAACTTGTATCTGTAGGTCCTGATTGTCATGACCTACATCTCTGCATAGACTAATTTGGCTTTTTGTACAGTCTTGATGGTATACCTATCGATTGTCAATGGGAACTTGAATCCTAGTTTGTGAATCTTTCTCCGTTCTTTGTGCATTGAAATCAGTTGTCTGTACCATTGTAACGAGACTCGCCCAGACTCCCCCAAACTCGGCGAGTCTCGGGCCGAGCTAGTCTGGCTGAGTCTGGGGAGCCCGGGACTCAGACCCGCCGAGTCCAGAGCCAGACTCGCCGGACTCGCCAGACTCGCCGGGTCTGGGAGAGTCCCGAGCCTGGGACCCGGCCATGGCAGCAAGCACTTAAGACACTAAAAAAACATAAAATTAAAAGTTTAAGTTAGTTTTTTTTTTGTTCTATATGTTCTCTCCAACCCTAAAAGCAACCTCATTTCACTCTTTTGGCAAAATAGGAGAAGAGAGAGTTGTGAAGAAAAATAGGAGGAGAAGAGAGGGCAACCAGCAAATTGTTTAAAACAAAAGCAAGGTCATATATCATTTGGGAAGCTTCATATTGCTAAGGAGGTGCATTGAAAGTTCATTGCTAGTGATTGGGAGGAGTTTGCATTGCATTCCAAGCCAAATCTAAGAGGTAAGTTTGATTTTAACGGTTTTTTTTGTGTTTTTTAACAAATAATTCATTGTAATTTGTAAAATCATTGTTTTTAAATTTTTATGGTTTGCATTTTGTTACGAACTGCGCGCGCTTAAATAGAAGAATTTACAAAACTCGCATTTATTGGCCTGATGTTTCGTCAAACCATATTATTATTTTCACAATGTCTCAAACCCCAGTCAGAAAAGACCCTGCTTGGAAACATGCTGAAATCTTTCCCGGGATGAAAAGAGGAGAAGCAAAATGTAAATACTGCAAAACAATATATCTTGGAGGCATAAATAGATTGAAATACCACATTGCACGCATACCCATCCATGATGCAGTGGGCTGCACCCTAGCACCTATTGAGGCTGTTCGTGAAGTGCAGGTGCAATTAGAAAATTTTGAAAGGGAAAAAGAAGTTAGAAAGAGACAGAGGGAGGAGTTGGCAGGTGTTGGACAGGGACTTGGTGCTGTTGGAGGTGCTTCTTCCATGCCTCCATACCATCCTAGTGCTAGTGCTTCTGCTTCTGCACCATCTATTCCTATGCGTACTCCTAGTGCTGGTGGTGCTGCTACTGCTAGTAGTAGTGGCAGTATTAGCATTGGCCCTAGAGTTCATAAATCTAGGGTGGACTCATATTTTGTACCTTTACCATAGTTCCCAAGTGGCAGGCATGGGTTTGAACAAGTTGCACCGTCAGGCAAAGCAATTGCGGGCGCATTTCTTTTTGTTCGCTTCCATGGTGCTTTGGTTGTTGGTTTGGTTATATTTCAAATTTTGTTGTTTAATTTTGAATGCATCTCATTGCTGAGATTCAACTTTCAAATTTAGATGTATCTCATTATCTCATTGTTTTAGAATTTTATTGTTGAACTTTCTAGTTTCCTCTGGAGGTAATTGTACTTACCTTAATACATTGATATTTGAATTTGATTTAGTGATTAATAATTTAATAAGGTTGATTTATGTTTTTAATTTATTGAATAATTGGTAATTTGGTTTTGCTTATTTTTTCAGGTGACACTGTCTTCCTAAAGTCCATTGATGCTTCCGCCCAATTCAAAAATGCCACATACCTATGTGAGGCTATAGAGGAGGTGATAGTCGATGTGGGGGAAGAAAATGTAGTGCAAGTGGTGACAGATAATGCAGCAAATTATGTTGCTGCTGGTAGATTATTGATGGAGAGGCACCCAACTATATTTTGGACTCCATGTGCCGCCCATTGCATTGACCTCATGATGGAGGATCTTGGCAAGCTCCCATGGATAAAAACATGTATAGAATCAGCAAGAAACATTTGCAAATTTGTTTACAATCATGCATGGGTGCTTAACCTTATGAGGCAATACACGGGGTTGAGGGAGTTGTCTCGTCCTAGCATCACTCGGTTTGCATCAAATTTTATCATGTTGCAATCCTTGATTCGGTCAAGGGCACCTTTGAGGCGCATGTTTGATGGTGAGGAGTGGTCTTCCTCATCCTTTTCTACAAGCACTGCAGGGATTGCTGTGGCTGATTGCATATTTGATGAGGCAGGGTTTTGGACACCAGCAGATGAGATTGTGAAGGTAACATTTAATTCTTTATTATGTTTTAATTTTTAATCATATCTTACTTTTATTTGTTCATTTTCGTTACAGTCACACTTACTTATTTGTGAAACATGTTTGCACTTTGCAGTTTATTGAGCCCTTGCTAGTTCTCCTACGAGTTGCAGATGGGGAGAAGCCCGCAATGGGCTACATATATGAGGGCATGGATAGGGCCAAAGAGGCCATTAGATCAGTCTATGGTGGAGTTGATGATAAGTATCGTCCCATTTGGGAGATCATTGATAGGAGATGGCAAAACCAACTCCATAGGCCCATCCATGCAGCCGCATGTTTCCTAAATCCGGCCTTCCACTTCCGCCGTGATCTCCGTGCAGATAGAGAAATTCTTAGTGGGCTCTACTCGACGATAGAGAGAATGTTGCCCGCTGTTACTACACAGATAGTGCAGGAGATAGATGCCTTCACTAAGGCACGAGGAGACTTCTTTGCACGTCAAATGTGCAAAGATAGTAGGACAACATTAATGCCAGGTAAAAATATATTTAAGGCCATAATTTTCATCTTTTTATATTATAATTTATTATTAAATGTTGAACTTGAACTTGAAACTTGAAATGAGATTGATTTTGTTTCTTTTTCTCATCTTAGATGGATGGTGGGAGATGTTTGGTTCTGATACACCGAACCTACAAAATGTTGCCATACGAATATTGAGCCAGCCATGCAGTTCATCCAGTTGTGAGCGCAATTGGAGTATGTTTGAGCACATACACTCCAAGAAGCGCAATAGATTGACAGTGGAGAGGATGAATGACCTAGTATATGTTCATTACAACCTTCGGCTCAGATACAGGAAGGCTTTTGACCACGACAACACCTCGATCTGTTTAGAGGAGGTTGATCCACAGTTTGAGTGGATTACTGAGGCTACAGACGCAGTCTTTAGTGACGAGGACCTTGATTGGGTGGACCAGGCAGAGAGAGAGGCTGAGGTTGTAGCCATGGCTGAGGAGGAGGCTAGAGCATGAGGAGACATAGCTACTGGTGGTGAGAGTGGTATGGGGACTCAGACACAGGCAGAGACTATGGCTGCAACTGCAACATCATCCAGGACCTTTAGATGCCTTCGTAGGAAGGATGCTGGCTCCACTATGCCATAGGCATAGAGTGATAGACTTATAGCTATTGTTTTGAATCTTTTGATATTTCATATTTGTATGGAACATTTGATGTCATGGATTTCATATTCCATGAGTTTTGTATACATTTGACTAATTTTATTTATCAAAGTATGTTATTTCCTTCAGCAGTGCAACTACAATTTGTGTACTTTATACTTATGTGATCATTGTATACTTGTGTATGTGATCAAATTTTCTTTTATTTGTGTTGTATTCAATAAAGGGTGCTTGAAACAAGTTTTAAATCTTTAAAAATCTCTAATTTTCTAAGGTTTTTTCAACTTTTTTCATTTTGCCGAGTCTGCGCCGAGTCCGAGTCCGAGTCGCTGAGTCGAGTCACCCTAGCCGAGTCTGAGCCGAGTCCGAGTCTCGTAACTATGGTTTGTACATCTCCATGAGGATCCACTTGTCCGAGGGGTATCGTGGCAACATGTAAGGGCAACCAGTGTAGCACCCTACTCTTAAATAAGTAAAAGTTGGGAATTGTAGATATATGCATCCAACTTTACTTACCACTTTGTAGGCCTCATCAGATACCCTCTTCCTTTCGAGAGTCGGATCAAAGCTAAAAAGCAAAGGTGCGAAGAAAGCATCAATAACCCTCCTGAAATGATGAAAGTTTTCTTTCAGCTCTAGTTGATAGAAAAATCTGTACACAGGTACGGTGTACCTATTCCCTCTTGTAGATAGACCTGGAAATTGCCTCATCATGGCTGCAACATACACCAGGTAAGAAGTCATATAGAACTTCAATGTGTACGGCATGTTGATCAGCTGTTCATGTATTTCATCGCTGATCTGTTTGCCCCAATCAATGTGAACCTTTTGTCTTTTTATAATTCAGATGTATTCATACATCCAGTCATGAAAATAGGATGATTTAGGCAACCCCTTCACTCTGCCCAAAAGTGTGATCATATCTCTGACATCTTCCTTGAAGTCACTTTGTGGGAGTCCCTTCGGCCATCTGGAAACAGTTTGCCTAGGCTTTTTCAACCATTGACTATTTTTCCCGGGATCAGCGTCATAGACTTCCTATGCTTGTTGTATTGAGATGTCAATGTACTTTTCCATCTGTGGAACTTTGAACACAATATCAAAGAAGTTAGGGTCAAGTCTCAATATCTCATGCCCAAAAGAATCAATCACACTTCTGCTTATCCTGATGTAATAGAATGCAACTTGAAGGACAAATTCTGTATTATGTGCAGAGGTAGGGAACATAGACACCAAATGCAAATTACTGTGTACGATTGCTCTCAGAGAATTTTCAAGAGGCTTCTTCTCAGTTCTGTTAGCAAAATCAACTAGGTCTTGATGTCCGACCTCTGTGTCTTTGATCTTGTCCACCTTTGAGACCACCACCGTTGGTAGATAAACACCTTGATATTTGTATTTCATTCTGTTTTTGGCTCTTGAAGAAGATGAAGGTTTCTCAGTAGTCATCTGAGAGCAATTGAATCAACAAGCAACAACTTCGAGGATCTTTTAATGAGATTTGAAAAGAAATTGCAAGATGTGGAATCAACAAACATTAGTCGGAAAACAACATTGGGATGCGTGAAGTGAGCAACGATGTCAAGCAAGCATGAAACGAGTGACAAGGCAAGCAAAACGATGCATAGAGTGGAAGGAACGAGAAACGATGTGAAACTGGCAAGTTTTGAAGTGTCTGGAAGAAAAATAGTGAAAAGTGTAAGGGTGCCAAAATTCAGTGCCCTTGCACTTGGGCAAAGTGAACTTGGTGCAGAGGCGTTGAAAAACAGCGCTCCTTCACTTTCCAGTGTTAGAAATTTTTGAAGGTCAGTTTGGTGTAATGGCACTGTTTTTTAGCGCTATTGCACTTGGAGGCATAAATGAACATGTGTAATGATGTTTGAGAACAACGCTTGACAATTTTAAAGCATTGAACACTCAATGCCAATACTTGAGAGCACGTCTTTGAGTGAATTCGACCTTCATTTCACTGCCATGGCAAAAACAATGCATTCTTACTCACAAAACATGAGTTTCCTTCATTGTTCGCACCAAAACATTGATGAAGAACCATGTGAGAAGATATAAAATGCATGGGTAACAAACAAGTAAGCAAGAAATGAAAAACGCGCATTAAGGTAAGAGGAAACTCCCACGCATTAACACAAGACACCAAAGACAAAAGAAAAGGTTGAAAACGAGTGGGTTGATGAAAATTTATGAAGAAAAGAGAAAAACGCACGAGTAACATCAAGACGTATGAAGAAATCAATAGCAAAATTAAAAACGCACTTACAGATTATCAAAATGTTATCAAACAAACACTAAGTGCGAAAGGAAGAAAGAAGAGGAAAGAGGAACGACTTACCAAGAGAGAAAACGTGAAAACCTAGTTGGGAAGAACTTCAAATTTCTTCAAAATGTGTTTTGCAGCTTGAGGAGAGTTCGCCTAGCAAGAAAGAATGGAGGAGAAGACCACAAATGATGAATAAGAAACATAAAAATCACTTTTAAGTGATTTTCAATAACCTAAGTCGACTCAATAAAAAGTGGCATGAAATGAGGCATAATAAGTGAAAGATGTAAAAGACTCAAAAAACCACGCCCAAGCCAAAAATTGGCTAAGTCTAGGAAACAGGTGCAAAGGCGCTAAAATTCAGCGCCATTGCACTTTATAAAAATCACTTTTGTGCAGGGGTGCTAATTTTTGGCACCCCTGCACTTTTAGTCATTTTTTCAAAGTGAGTTGGAGCGTTGTTTTTTGGCACAACTACACTTTTCCCAATTTCACTAAGTATTAACAGTGAAGGCTCGTGAAGGTACTTGTTTCAAAGGTCTTAGCGAGACGAATGTAGTGGGATGCTCAAACTGATTGTTTGAGGCTTTGGAACTCATTTCGAGGTGGCTCAAAAATTGCCTCGTTTTGCGTGCTTGAATTTCACGAACCTAGGAAACAGACAAGTTTCGTAGGGGGGTTATCTGTGGAATGAGCGCTACTAGATTCCGTGATAACATCATCAGAGGACTTTAGAAGAGGGCAATTAATTTTCCAGAAAATCCAAAAGAAGGGTTTCTTTTTAAAGATTTATAGGTTGAAGAAGGGGTAGAAGAAGAGATAGGGAAAGAAGGATCGAAGGGAATAGCATGAAACAAATACTTAATGATCTTGCTAGAGGACAGCAACAATTGGCCAATTTATGGACACAAATCTTGTAGAATATGAACATGTCTAGAGCTGATCAGAATAACAATGGGGAATCAAGTAACCTTGCAAACAACCGAACTAGCAGCAACAACCCCAGAACTATGATTGGATTAGCAACAAGACCATTGATCTGTACATTTTTAAGTAGAGAAGAAATTCTAGGAGATAACGAAGGACAACATAATGTTGGAGAGAATTACTTGGATTGCTTACATGAGTATCAGTCATTAGGGGGATAAATTTCATGTTGCTATGCCTTTGACTGATTTTTTGCCAACTAAAATTGAGAAAGTGGCCCAAGAGGGATAGAGGTACACACAATCAGGACTTGCAGTGAAGGTTGGGCAAGTTGTCCATACCTACTTTTGATGGCTCTAACAAATGCACAACACATTCGTGGATCTAGAATCCAAACACATATTTCTCATTAAATCCCATGTTTGAGAATGATGCAATAAAACATGCCATTGGTCATTTAGAGGGCGATGCTCGTGAGTAGTGGTACCATGGCATGGTGACATAGGGGCATAGTCTCATAGACTCTTATGATGATCTCAACCAAAGACTTATTAACAAATTTGATGAGAAAGATCCATAACTACTTTTCAAGGAGCTAGCTCAACTAAAGCATTATGGCTTAGTTGATAGTTATGTGTTTGAATTTTATAGGCTTTTGGTGATGGTCCCTAATGTATCAAAGAGGAGTCTTGTTCCTTTTATTGAGGGTTTGACTAAACCACTTGGGAGTTGGGTGAAGGCATTTGATCCACCTTCTCTACAATATGCAATAAAAAGGGCAAGAATACCCAAAAATAAATTCCATCTTAGGTCATTCCCATCGAAGAAAGACTAGAAACCTTTTCAAAAGGAATGGCCTAAGAAGGAAACCATGGATGAGGAGACAAGGAACGAGCTGCGGAGAAGGAAATTATGTTTTTCATGCAAAGAACCATGGGAACTGGGTCACAGTTGCCTAGAAAGATGCAATATTTATTACATTGAGGTTGTTTTCGATAATGAAGAGGAAAAAGAGGAAGCTGGTTCAAGGAGTGATTTGGAAGAAGAAGCTAAACTAGAAGATGACGTTGTTGGAGGAGTTTCAGGAGGGACTTATGCCACTCTAATAGGTACACCTAGATATAATCCATTCAAAGTTAGAGGAGTGAGTATTGCAAGGATAGAGAATGATGTTTTGATTGATAGTGGGGCAACCCACAACTTCATTGATGAGGGCCTAGTAGGAAAGAGAGGACTTGAGGTGGAGGATTTTGAAGGATTTAGTGTGATGGTTACAAATGGGTTCACTATGATGTGTACTAAAAAAATATCACAATTGAGCATCATGTCAGGAAACCATAGGGTGACAAATGATTTTTATGTAGCAGGAATTGGAGAGAAAAATGTAGTTTTGGGAGTACAATGGTTGCACTCCCTTGGGAAGTATTGCCAAAATTTTCAAATTATGAAGTTGAAGTTTAAAGTAGATGGAAAAAAAGTAGTACTTCGAGGCATGTTTAATGGAGCACATAGAGTAGTCACTCTAAAGATGATGCTGGTTTTTTTTTTCAGTATGGCAAGGTTGCATGGGCAACCCAATGTTTAATTTCTACAAAAAATTCTTCAAAGGATGAGAAAGCTTATAATATTTATATTCAGTCTCTATTGGACAAACATAGTCTAGTATTTTGTAACATTCCTTTGGGTAGACCATTGGATAGTGGCTTTGAGCATGTCATTGAGCTAGAGGAGGGGGCGCAGTGTGTCATAACTACTCCTTATCACCACCCAAAAAGGCATAAGGAAGAGATAGAGAAATCAATTAGGGAGCTACTTGATATGGGACATATTTGACCTAGCTCCAATTCTTTCGCTTCTTCAATAGTTTTGGTTAAGAAGAAGGATGGAACCATGAGGCTGTGCATTGATTACAAGGCTCTCAACCAAAAAACAACTAAGAATAGGTTTGTTAGAGTGTGCATTGATTAGTGTAGAAGGAGTCAAAGTGGACCAATAGAAAATTTGAGTTATTTTGGATTGGCCGCCAAGTAAGACATTGAACCATCTTAGAGGATTCTTTAGTTTGTGCAGTTATTACAGGAGGTTTGTTAGGGATTTTTCACAACTGGAAGCACCCTTAATAAATTTGACCAAGAAGAGGCCTTTTATCTAGACAAAGGCAACACGATAGACCTTTGACAAGCTCAAAGAGGTAATGAGTTCTTGTCTACTTTTAGCATTGCCAGATTTTTCTCAGCCCTTTGTGTTTTAATGTGATGCTTTTGAGGGCATTGGAGTTGTCCTAATGTAAAACAAACATCCTATAGTTTTTGAGAGTAGGAAGCTCAAAGAGACGGAGAGAGGATTTTCTATTTATGATAAGGAGATGTTAGCCATTATGCATGCATTGGCTAAATTTAGGTAGTATCTAGTGTTGTGACCTTTTCACACATCGCCCTATTCAAAATGGGGACCCCCTAATTTTTGCTCCATTCTGGTCTTTTGGCTTTGGCTTTGTCTCTCTCTCTCTTCCGGTCTCTTTTTGCTGTCCGCTTTCCGGGGATGTGCCCGTCCGTGAGCTTAAACGTGAAATTTTGGCCAAGTATGAGAATTTCCACTGAAGTTTCATCAAATTTTGACAACTTACTATTTTTAGTAAGTGTGCAATTCAGAGCGTTTCCTCAACATCTTCAAAGTTTCAACAGTCACACTGCATCCAGAACACATCGGACTGGTCATCTGCAAATTTTGAGCTGAAACAGACAACTTGCTATTTTTAGCAGTTCAGCTTCCGAAGCAAATTTTAGGGTATGTATGCAAAGTTCTTCAATGCATGTCTACATTTTACTTCTGGGTTTTCTGAGAACTTCGCGATGATATAACATGCAAAGTGAGATAATGACTTTCAAAGTTCAGCCTTCAGAGGCTATTTTTAGGGTTTCCATGCAGGGCTTTTTCAGCGCATGTCTGATGATTCTTTGTGGGTTTTTCAAGAGCTTCGCAGTGGTGTGACATGCAAGCGGAGATGATCACTTTTTAGAAACTTACTATTTTTAACAGGTGCATTCTGGCAGCTGCCCAGTGCATTAGAATCAGAAACAGGGCGTAGTGCAACAAAAACGAGGTTAAACGAAGGTCATTTGATATGCATGCAAGTCAAATTAGGGTTTCCAGCTTCGGAACCCAAAATGAGGGGTAAAAAGTTAGAATTTCCAAAAACCAGTGTATCCCACTACGATCAGTATCTTTCAAGCTGTCCACTGGTAAAATTTGAAGGCAATTGGAGCACTTACTATTTATAGTAAGGTGTTCCAGAAACTGGCTAAAAATAGTAAATCAGCAGCAGGTGCCAGTGTGAATAGGTAGGTCACTCGATGAGGAGCACGTCATTCGAATTTCAAGTCAAACGAAGTTGTGGAAGTCTCAGAAACACGCGGTTACTATAAATAGTAAACCACCTTCAGAAATGTGCTATTTTTAGCAGGCCAGCTCAGGATGGCAGTATGAACAGGCTGACAAGGTCATGAAGATCCTATGCTTAAAATTTCAAATTGATCTGAGCTTCAGAGATGCGATAATCAAGGGACTTACTATATATAGTAAGGTATGGAGAAGCTGGCAGAAGGTAAGAAAAATGCCCAAGTCTAGATCAATATCCTCCTGCCTATGCCAAATGCACCCTCTTCAGTTGGAGATGTTAAAAAATTTCTAAGTATTGGAATATCCTGCAGGACCTTGAGTATGCGCCCTTCCTCAGCTGGAAGTCAAGAAAAATCCTAAGGCACGAGTCTCGTCCTGCTCCACATAGGAAATGCGCCCTCATCATGCCAAGGTGATGGAAAATGTTTAAGTGTTGAAGTTCGTCCTGCTCATGCCTCTATATGCACCCAACTTGCCTTGGGGGATGTGAAGAAAATATTCTATGTTAAAGTTTCATCCACCTCCCTAGGCCAAATGCGCCCACCTCAAGTTAATAGCATGCAAAAAAGTTCTAAGGCATTCATCCTTCACCCTATGTCAAATGCGCCCATGCCAAGAAGCTAGAGGAAAGTCAAAGAGTCAAGGCGTTGGAAAATGTTTCATCCTCCACTACAAGCAAAATGCGCCCATCCTCTTGAACATAGGAAATGCGCCCAAGTTTAGAAAGAAAGTCAAAGGAGAAGGCCTTGAAAGTTTCATCCCTCTCACCCCCTCAAATGCGCCCAAATCAAGGCATGTGAAGACAAAATATGTAGAAGAAAAGGTCAACAAGTCAAAGGCGTTGAAGGCTTTATCCACTTCACCATGCTAAATGTGCCCAACTTAGCCTAGAAGAAGACAAAATTTTAAAATCCTCTTGAGCAAGTGAAATGCGCCCATGCTAAGAAGCTAGAAGAAAAGTCAAAGGAAAAGCGTTTAGAAGTTCATCCCCCTCTATGTGTAAAATGCGCCCAAATGAAGGCATGTCAAGACAAAACATGTGCATACAAGGAAGGAATATTCCAAAAAGCGTTGAAAGTCAAAATCCTCTTGCATATGCTAAATGCGCCCATCCTTCTCAAGGGGTGAAATGCGCCCAAGATAAAGGTGAGGTTGATGAAAAATTACCAAGGCGCTAATGTTGAACAAAGTGAAGTTGGTAGGGGAAAGTTACTAAGGCGTGGCTAATATCCTCCATGACACATGAGATGCGCCAAGGTGAAGGTAATTTAAAGAGTGAATATGCTAGGCGTGGAAATAAATATCCTCTTCAAGTGTGAAATGCGCCCAAGGGGAAATAAATATGCTAGGCGTTGAAATTCAAAATGTCCTCCATGACATACAAGATGCACTCAAAGCATTTGAAAGAAAAAATTTCTAAGTGAGTTGATAAAAATTTCTTCACAGGTAGAATGATTGAAGTGAATGAAAATTTTCCAAGGCAAAATTTAAAATGTGCTAAATGATTTTAAATTTTTCTAAGGCACAAAATTCCACCTCACTCTAGGAAAATACGCCCAAGTTGGAAGAATGATGAAATTTTCCTGAAGCATGAGTGAAATTACTAGTGGAGAAGTCAGAGGATGCTAGCTTCACAGGGTTGATTAAAGAAATCTCAAGTCAGAGCAAGAAAATACTCACAAGGATGAAGAAATGGATTAAATGTGGTGAAAAATGTTTTTCTAAGGTTCAAAATTTAAAATTAAATGAACCCCTTCGTTGTATACCCATGAATTCGACGCATTTTGAAGAAAATTTTCTTCTGGGTATTGAAGATCTTCGACAAGGAATGGATTTTAGTGTCTTTTGCACTTTGCCAAGGCTTTCAAGATGGAGAATTTGATCAGCACTTGAATTATTGAATTTTCCTAAGGGAAATTTAAATTTTTCTAAGGCAAAGTGAATAAAATGTGTTTTTAAAAATAAATTGCTTCAGATGATGAAATTGAAATGAATTGCCTAGATGAATTTGATCAAGTTCTTCATGAGATGAATCTTCCAGGGTCAGAGACAATTAAAAAATTAAATGATAGAGCTTCAGCTGGTGAATTAAATTTGTTAAAGAGTGAATTTGAAGTGAATATTTTCAAATTGAATAAAAAATGCTAAGTACGCTAGTCAAGATAAATCTTTAAAGTTCTAGAAGGTCAAGATTCCAGGCGTCAGAGGACAAGTTTTGAAATTGCCAGAGGAGGGAAATTCGAATTTTTGCTGTGAGGTAGTGGAGACTTAATGAATGGGCTAAAATTAGCCTCCTAGAATTCGGTTTGGCTATAAGAATTGAGAGTTAATTCATTTCGTTTCACCAGCTGAAGAAATTCGAATTTGCTCTGAGATTGAAGTTGTAGTGCAAGTGAGAAATTCGATTTGAGTGTTGAAGAGGATTGCTGAAGCTGAAGTTTGAAAAGTCTAAGTTTGTGGCTGAGTATTGAAGAAGTACAACTTGAAGTAGAAGTCTGAAGTTGCTGAAGTGCGAATTTAAAAGAGTCTAATTGCTGAAGTGAAGTGGACGATTTTCTCAAGTGTTGAAGGTTGTTGCAGCCAACTTAGAAAATTTGCTAAGAGTTGAAGTTGCTGAAGCTTACTTGCATAAACTTTTAAGTATTGAAAGTTCGAAATTGTGAAGGAGAAGTTGAGGTTTGCAGATGAATAGAATGTTACAACTTCTCAAATTTTAAAAAGTCGACTGGCAGCCCCTGCATATTATTTTATTATTTTTCTAAGTTAATTGCTGATGGCTGTTTATTGTTTTGCAGAATGGCTGAAGTAAGAGCAACTGGCAGAGATAGCAATGGTGCATCCAGACAGGCTGTTATCAAGAAGCTGAGCAAGCCTTTCCTGCCAGAGTCAAAATTCACTTCGAAGTTGAGCAAGCTGGCTGATACCAATTTGGGTTCTTTCAACTTGGAGACTTTCAAAAATCGGATAATGGGAGTTGGCAGTCACTGTCCCTCAATCACTTCGCACAATATTGTTCGAAGTGGGCTGTATGCAGCTACTGGTTTCCCACCAGCTATTTAGTGCTCGGAGCTGATGATGGAGTGTGCTAATTACTATGAGGCTGATCACAGGTCAATTGTCTCACCAGATGGCCAAGTATTCGCCAACCTCACTCCTGCAGCTATCGGCGAGGCATTTGGAATTCCAGCGCACGAGAGGATGATTTATAAAACAAGAGAGTGAGCTGAACGAATGTATGCTTCTACATTCGAGAGATGTGTAGAGGTGATCAACACTCGTTGGATGAACAAGCCCAAGCCCTCTTGTACAAAGTTGCCGAGGCAGATTATATCAGATGATTTGAAGCAGGAGTATTGTGACTTGATCATGATGCTGAGTAGAGTTGGAGGCTGCCCTTAAGCGTTTATTTTTGAGCCATGGATGTTTTATTACATCAACCTCATGCTAGAAGGAAAAGAGCACATCAACTGGGCTGTGATGATTAGCGACAATTTACATGAGCAGCTCTTGAGTCTGAGAAGGACGAAGACATTCTACATGGGCTCCTACATTATTTACTTGTTGGCTCGCATGACGAAGTATAGAGGAATATCTTACAAGGAGCCTGTTGGTTGTGGTTCTCATCAATTCAAAATTCATGAGGCTTGTCCACAGTTACACCTGACAAGCACTACTCATTACAAGCGTGTCAATGATGCCTTTAGATCACTTCAGGAGCGGACTCATCACAGGATCTCGAGGGAAGCTCAAGAATTAATAGAAAGGTATGGGTGCTAGTTTATTCAGTTTCCGAAATTTTCTTACATCAGGCTGCAAGGTTTTTCTTCATATCCATATAGGCTGCCTAAGTACCCAACCAATAGAATTTTGATGTTAGAGATATCTAGGCAACTGGTTGCCTACGATAAGGTTTAGAAAAGAAAGAAGAAGGGAGGAGTTGACTTCCCGATTGTCATGGGTGATTCAGACGAAGTGTGCCCTTCACTGCAGACAGCTAGAGAAGTTGAAAATGAGCTTCAGTTCTTTCATTTTTCCTATCACACCAGCACACAACATTATGATCCACATAGCAATATCAGATGGATAATGTTAGAAGAGTTCAAGCATAAGGCCAAATTGAAGATTACTGGGTTGGTGCATCAGACGAAGCTGAAGATTACTTTGTATTCCGGTTATGACTTTCACCAGAGCATGGGTTGAGAGGCATGTGAGTAGATTGAAGAGTAGGTCAATTCCTTTGACTTACAACTTGATGGGAGATCATAGGACACCCACTACTAGCAGGAAGAAACAGATTACTCGAGGTCCAGAATCTCGAAGGAAGGAGCCAGTTCGGCCGGAGCCTGTTCAGCCGGAGCCTTCGAGAGTTGTGATTGAGTCGCCCACACCATTGGAGACACGTTCTCCAAGCATATAGGAGGTTTCATTATTTGCTGATCAGAGAAATGCATTGAATCAGAGGTAGGAATTACATGAAGAAAATCAGCCACCACATAGAGAATCAGTTGGCCAGAGTGTTAATGCACCTACTAGAGATGATCAGCTGGAGGAAGATGAGGAGACTGCTACTGATACTTGCTTCTAGCGTGAGTTAGAGACGGCTTTAGAGGATGATGCAGTTTCAGGAGATACTCAACCACTAGAGGCCGATGAGCCTCGCTAGAATGATATTGAACTTGAACATGGCCGTGAAGTAGAGGCAAGAGAGGAGCAGCCATTTGATATACAACAGGTGGTACGTGATTGGGTCAGAGATAGAATGAGAAGGAGCCCCAGTGAAGAGATTGATCCAGTAGTAGAGATGGAAGAGTTTTTGAATAGGATCAATGCACCTCCACCAAAGAAGAGAGCACGAAATTTTTCGAAGATTTCAACTGATGAGGATGGCTCTCGCACCCTTCATGTAGTGGTGCCACGAGTTGATTGTGATCGGGATGAAGCAGTGCCAGAAAATTATGTGATCACAACTATGGAGTTAGGACGTCCCACAGGTGCACAGATTGTTGAGGAATGTGATAACTCCTATCAGGCGCTTAAGGATAGATTGTTCAGGACTGAAGGAAAGTATAAGAAATTGAAGCAAGAGCATAAGACATTGATAGGATACATGCAACATTTATTTCGTCCTTGTGGGCAAGAGAATCCAACACTTGAGCTTCTAGCCGAGTTATCCAAACAAATCAGTTAGTAGCTTGGAGGATTTGAGGAAGATGGCACAAAAGGCAGATAAATGGGTTACAGGAGTTCGTGCCGAGACAGAGAAGTTCATGGAAGACCTTGCTCATGCTTACCAGTAAGCTTCCAGCATTATGGCACGTATGGAGGTAGTTGATCACGCTTGGGGTGATGCTTCTGTTTATCAGAGTAAAGTTATTTAGTGTCTAGAGGCATTGATGCATACTCCTTTGTAGATGCTGATTGATGGAGGAGTCATTCAGGGGGGTGATAGGTACAATTTTGTTGGATGGTACTCTTCAGTAGTCACAGGACGTGGATTCTTTGACATAGCACGGGCGGATTCAGCTAGAGTTAGGAAGGCTATGACAAATATCATTGATGGGGTCCTGAATACCTTGGAGGCAATCTTTGCTAGACGGCTGAATTCCGATGAGGTGACTACTGATGGATTGAGGAGTGGGCTGTTGCCTTTCTTCTCAAAGGTGAAGACTTTCGTACAGGATGACTTTGAGAACATTTCTACTTTCTCCAGCCTGATTCAGAATACGCAGGATGCCCTAACTGCTTGGAGAAAATCTTGCACGAGGCACGGATAGGCGGTTACAGTATTGGTGTTTCAGTTGGATCATATTCCTCCTATCTTAGTTCAGGAGGTCGAGACTGTGCTTGCTAGGCTCATTGAGTTTGCAGCCAGGGAAAAGGAGAACGGGAATGCACTATTGGATGATGACCTTCTAGAAGATTGATTGTGGGCATTAATTTCCTTTACTATTTTGGGAGTGAGTGGGAATCTTTGATTAATTTATTGTACCACTCCCCGTTCTGGCAGTTTTTAGGGTTAGGGCTGAGTTGGCTTAATCTTAGCCATTCATTTGATTGTAATCCGAGCTGTCCATTGGACTGGGCTATCTATAAAAGGGGGAGTCCCCCTCATTTGTAATTCATTAGAATTAGATTAGACATCAGACTAGAGACTAGAGCAGAGAGATTGATAGTATAATTGTGTAGCTTAGCATAGCATAGTTTGGAGGAGAAGGAAAGTTTTCCTTCGAAAACTTTTGTAAGAGATTGTTGTGTAAAACTTTCATAATAGAAGATCTTTTCATTGATGGTGAAATTCGTCTTTGTTATGGATAGCTAGCAAGGTTTCTTCATCCCTTGTATTTCAAGTAGCGTAAAGTAGCTTAAAGTAGAGTAATTTTCATCTCATGCAAGTAGATATTAGTTGTGGGTTTGTGGTGTTGATCGAGGCAACTTCGTTTTATTCCATACCACTAGCAGCTTGGTGATGGCAAGTTTGCCTTGCGTGGTCAACTGGAGCATTTTATAAGCCTAACTTCAGTTGTAATTCATGTCTTGGTATGTGTTGTCTTGACGGTATCTTGACGTCGAATTGTAACTTGAACATTTCTTGCCATCCCCTTGAAGATTGCACCACCTTTGTGTAAGCTGTCCAATGTGAGGTAGAGCAGAGTTTGGTTGAAGCTTGCCGAAATTGATCCCGCGTCCTGCCTTTAGATAGAACATAGATTCTCTAATCCTTGCAACCATTCTATTTAGTATTTTTCTGGTTAGTTTAAGAAAACGTACCTTATTGCTAAATCATCCGCATTGCGTAAATTCCCTTCCAATCATCCATCGGTTGTCAACTGCAAACCTTAAGAACAATTATGTAAGTCCCCTCGTAAAAACAGCATATCACAACGAACCTACTGAGGGTATTCCAAAGCATTTCGGAACCTTGGAGTTGAATGTGTGATCTTTCTTGCAATCTTAGCGCACGGAATTCTTTGATCAAGAGAGAATGGAGTAGCCTTCAAATTACTTTGTACTGCTGATTGGTGCAGTCACAAAAATCACATCAACATCGAGTAAGGTGTATTGTGGTAAGAACATATCATAATAGCTTGAAACACTTCCTCAACCAGAGGGATTTGAACGAAAGGTAGCAAAGGTGGGTTAGCAAATTGTAGGAACCAGAAAATATTTAGCTGCAATGTATATAGTTTTCTTGAAAGCCTTGTACCTCTTACAGCTGGGATAAAGAAGACAGGATATAGTTTAGTTTATTTCCCTTTTCAAGCACTTTTGTTTGGCACAACGAGGGAGCTTCCCCTCCTAATTTGAAGAGCACTCATTGCGTAGTGTGCATAGCTGTCCGTACCAACTTATACTCCAGAGGTGTTAGTTGTTACGCCAACAAAATACCTACAACAACTAAAGCTAGATCTGTACTCAAATCCATTTGAAAACTACATGCACTACTAGCACACAAACACTTGGGTTTTTTGAAAACTGATTTTATAATCAAATAAAATTTACAACAAACCATTTATAGCAGATTTTTAATCACTTTCTGATCACCAAGATCCCATGAAGTTGAGGTGAGATCATATAATGAGAAAATTGAATAAACTATGCAAATTTTAACACAACTACTACAATCCGTTCAAAAAACTTGCACATATGAGACGGAAATTGCATCAATTTACTGGAGCTGGTTTATTATGGAGTGAACAGCAAAATATTGTTATAAAATAGAAATTACAAAAGCACTAATAAGAACAAGAAATCACAAATTGAATCTGCAAACTAGGTATTTACTGCTTCACAAAATTTGCTAAAATCTTTACAGATTGGTTACTGTCAGCACAAATGCAATCTCTAGATGAAATCACCTTAAGAAACCAAAGGGGTTTTGTCTTCTAATCTTTAAGAATCCAAGGGATTTTGTCCTTTGATTTTCAAGAATCCAAGGTTTTTCGTTCTCAAATCTTGTAGTTGAACACAAATTCTCAAATGATGAAGAAAATTGATAGATTGGCAAAAGATACAAATTGGTGAGGTTGCTTGACTTACATAAAAGTTGTGGCCACAAATTCCAATGCCCCATTAGGCCAAAATAAATATTAATTAAAAATATTTTAAAATACTCCCTTTTAAAATAGGCTCCATAAAGAGTTGTCATAATATCCTCTTACACTTGGCAATATTTAGCTAGTTAAAAATGCTTGTCTTACACTTACTTACAATTGTCATAAATAATTATGATTTGCAGTGCAACGTTCAAAATAATAATATTTAATTTGTTCAAGATGTTCTCCCAAAATAAGCTCTTTGTAACTCTTCATTGATTTTCAACCATAATTCCCTAGTTATGAGCTGTCAAAGAGTTTGTCATAAATAAAGATACCAAATGATTTGGGAGTTTGTATGCTCCATTTATTAATTCCCATTTGAGCAATTAAACAAAAAATTGATATTTATTTGGTTTATTTTACAAATATGCAAAAATATAATTAATAATGTTTTCCAAAAAGTAATAATCATTTTCCTAGCATTTCCCTTTAGCCCATGAGAAATATTAGATTGGGATTTTGGTCCACAAATATAAATTAATTGAAAAATGTACATTAAAATGGCGATAATGATTTTTATGAAGACCCATATTACTCTAATTACTGATAGTGATTTTATTGTTTTAATATTGAACAAACGAATATCTATATGACATTTGAGCTTGACAAATTAATATTGAAGTGGTATTTCTAATTTTTATGGTGGTTTTTGTTTATTATATGTATGTTACGTGGTGTTCTGAACTTAATTCTTCTTTTTGGGCTGCAAATATGTATATGTTTATGATTGTTATATGTTTTTGTATGGCTGTACCCAAAACAAACCCAACCCCAATTTTTTTTGCTGTGCCCTGAGCCCATACCCAAACCCAAATCTGATTTTAAACGAGTAACTTACTTTAAAGATAACAGCCATATAATTATGTGATCTATCTAGTGCAAAGTGAAATTTATTGTAACATTCTATGTTCTATATTTGGTCTTAATTTTAAAGATGTAACTTTGATGAAGACCTCCAGTCTGTCACTTTGAGTATGCATTTACTGTGTTGGTTTTTTCCTTAGTGGTCACTTTTGTATAGTATATGACTGTTTTACAGATTTATCACATGCCAAGGTTCAATTTCTGCTTGCAAATATAAATAGCCTGTTGTTTGCCCTTGTTACCATATTTTAATGTAAGTTTCTTGTACTGATAAAATAGGGCATATGAGAAATAATTTGAGTCTCCTGTTGAAGAGAATTTGAGATGCCTAGGACAGTAACTTCTTCTAGTTTATTGAATAACTAACCATGTTTATGTTGTATTGGTTGGAATGAACAAGCAGGACATTTCAGATAGCCAATGGCGAAATTTCCGTGGAAACTTGCCAATTTTGACAGTGGTTCTGGGTATTTTTATGTTATTAGCAAATATCATGAGATCCACATTTCATCTGTGTGGGAAGGGCTTATCAGTTCTCTGGATTTCACTGTCACTTACCTATATAATATATTTGCATGGTGCCTGGTAGGTTCATAATCTGTAGAACAGGTACAAAGTTAAAGGCCTATTTTTTTTTTTAATTCATTTTTTTCCTTTTTTTGCTTCTAGCATTTCTTTGATGTTCTATCTCTGAAAATGTGCTTTCCTGTGGCAACAGTACAATATTCTTACTTGCAATTGCAGTTGGAAACTTCTTTATTACAAAGGTGAGTTGAGATCCTTTATGCTATTGCCACTGAAATTTACTGAGAAAAACAAATATAAGAAGCTTTCAGTAATTGTGTTTCAAATATCTTCCTGTTAGATGTAAGTGCTTTTCAAGAATTATCTTCCAAGAATAGATTGATAATTGATTCCTTTCAAACCACAGTCATTTGAATTTTGATCTACGCAAAGGTAGCGAAGACATTATTATCAGGCTTTCACATAAGAATTGTGTTGTTCATAAATTAGCTTCCAGATATATATCTGTGCATTACTATTCTTCTTGAGATACTTTTAATGGAAGTTCTGGTAATGCCCAAAAAAATACATTGTGATATATAGGTTTATTTGGAACCACTAATATGCAGTTCAACATAGACAAGTCAAAAATACAAAGAGCATGTGATATCACACAGTACTGATGTTAACATTATTTTGAAAACACATATTTTGCAGTAGTGCCCAAAAATGACTGATAATGGAATATCAATCGGCAGAAGGCCACCGGTTGCTCTTGTAACCATCTATCCATTTTTTTTTAATCTTCCTCACTTGAATAACTATGTACATTGGTGCTTCTTTGAATGGGCTAATAATTGTTGAGTTAGAATTTTGCTTTTGGAAAGATCAGTGTATCATAATTTTAGGATTGATATTATAAATCACCAAATGTGATTCATCTAGAATGTTGCTTTTGGAAAGATCCATGTATCATATTTGAGGATTGATGTTTTGAATCACTGAATGTGATTCATCATCAAGATCAATAGTGTAATATATTGCAGATCTAGGTCATTGTATAAATGCAATATTGGATCCTCTAATGGTGACTAGCCATTAAGAAAAGATAGCTGTTGTAAATTGGACGTTGAGACACACAAACCCTAAACTAGGTGTGTCAAAAAAGGAGAATCACTGTACATTTCAATAATATTAAATGAAATTGAATTCACATAAATTTTATTAAGTTTATTGAATTATTTGATTATCTAAGTTTAGCACGAAACATGTTATTAACTTCAATTAAACTTAAGTAATTAGTCAATTGACTAGCTGTTTACTCTATGATTATTAATTTATCCTAGTTTATTAGTTATGGGCCTATAGGAATGACTAAGGTGAAGATCCTCATCTTAGTTCAAGTTATTGACATGTTTGACTATCTTGACTACTTCTCTTAGTTTTCTTTTAAAATGATGATCTTCTCTAGCAACCATTTTGACTTTTCTGGTACAAATATGGTGCTTGATCATATATTTGAGCACTCTGCAAGGGCTGATTTTTCAATTTTGTTTGGAGGATGTTAGTAATTTACATTTTGTTTCTTAATCTTAGTTAAGATAGATCTCCTTGTTTCTATGTAGGGACTCTCACAAGAGCACTATGTAATGTCCCCCTTTTTAGCGTGATCTTGTTTTGAGTGTGTTAGCCTATTACTTAGACCCTTGTGGGCTAATTGTTTTGGTTAGAGGGTCAGTGGTATCTTCTGGAGAGTTTGTTCGTTCTCATCTTTTGTGATCAGGGATTGGCTCATTGCAGGCCTTGGTTGTACAGGAGTTGTCTGCTTCTGACGGCACTGAATTCTATTGAGTTTTGAGGAAGTTAGACTTACTTAAGTGATTTAAGTTATTATTTAACTTAAAGTATTCTTATAAAGTCAAATTGACTTTCGTTTTTTAATTAAAAAACCTGGAGGCTTTCGGGTATGTTTATATGTTCTAAATCCATTGTTGAGCTTATTAAATACCTTCTACAATTTCAGTTTGATTAAATTTGCTCAAGTTTTCATTTTGTGAGCTTTTATATGATGCACACCTTCTCTTCTGTCTATAAATTTTCTCTAAAAAACTCAAAAACACAAATAGACTTAACAAAAAGACAGGGGTTTGAGCAATGAGCTAGCAAGGCTCATCACAGTGGTATCAGAGCATTCAAACATTATTGTCAAGTGCCAAAAACCAAAAACACAGCAATTAAAAGTTTATATCAGCATATATCAGCTTTACATGGCAAGTGTTTGACAAAATTCCCAAGGCAGAAATTGAAAGGTTTTGAGTCTATATTAGCAAGGCTCATCACAGTGGTATCAGAGCGGTTTCCTGCCATCCTGTTGGGCATTGATCATGGCTACTTCAATTACTCAGAGGCAGTGGGACAAGAATATGGAGAAGCTGAAACAAAGTTTGAAAAAGTTGGATGAAAATCAGAAAGGGATAAATGAATTGATTTCAGATCCTGCAACCTTAGATAAAACAGCAAGGTTTATGGCATCCATCTTCAGGTCTACATCACAAAATAAAAATGAGATACATGAAGTCTCTACAGGTGGAGTATCCAGAAATCTTCACAATGAATTCTCAGCAGTTAGTGACCAGCATACAGCTGATCTTATGGAGGACAAAAATCAGACTTACATTGAAGTAGATGTTGGGCACAAGACACTTCAGGATGAGCAAGTGTTGTTTGAAGACAAACCAGTTGTATTAGAGCAGCCAAATGAAGATAAGGTTTCTTGTCATGCTTCATTAGGTGAGTCTAGCATTACTTCATCCTATCATGGTAAAGAATCAGATTGTGGTTCGATGAATGTTATTCATTCATGTGAGAGTCTATTGGAGGCCCAAGATATTAAGGTGGATGTGAAAGTTGATCCTTTACTTAGTGGAGCAGCCACTAGTGTTTTGTCTACATGTGATGAAGGAGACATTTTACAATGGCATGATGTCATTACGGATTTGTTTGAGGACAGCAGCTTAATGCCTCATCATTCTCATGAAATAGGAGCTTGTGATCATGAGCAAGCCAATGAGATAATATCATCCTTTGATGGAAGCCCTACATCCATTGGTGGACATGAAGATATCAAGCATAAGAAGACTGATTTTGTGTACTTTGGCATTGAAGAGATTAGAAGGTCTGAAATGTTGAATGAAGAGTGGTTGAGGAAGGCCAAGGAGGCTAGGTTAGTTGCTGCAAATGCAAAACAACGTCTTCAAGAGGTAAAGGAAAAAGTCAATCACCTAAACATAGCAAGACATAAAAGGATAGATGACCTTAGAAGGCTTTTAACTCAAAGAGAGGATGGATATGAATATGTACCTTGTTCTAATAATGATTCACCATGTGAGGTTGAAATTGTTCAAAGTTTGGAGACTCATTCTTCTAGGAGTTGCATATGGGATGACGATGGCGATCCAGTTTCTCTTCCTAGAGTAGATGGTATTCAGTATGATAATCCTCTCATCGAGTTAGATATCGCTCGCACTCAGGACATGAGCATTGATCATTGCGTTTGGGACCCTTCCAGTGTATTGGGATTTCAAATTAAGCTGGCAAAGGAGTTTTCGGAGGAGTACATGATGAGGTGTGCAGATAGTTCTACATTTGACCCTCACGATCTGGCAGCTATCTACTTGTTGCTTGGTGATTTAATCTTTTTAGACTCTTCATTGATCGATGGTTGTCCTACTTGGAGTTGGCATGATTTGCAGAGTTGGGATTTAGGAGCTTCATTGCTAGATGGTTGGTTTCATGGGTTGACAGGTTATGGTGACATCATGGGTTCCAGCTACAGACAGAGATGTTGTGTTGCGGATGCTTCCCGATATTCTTACTTTATTATGATGGATGGATGTGAGTACCGTTTATATTGGGATCCAGGTGGCGACATGATTGGTACTGTGTTTTGGATGAGTCCCATGCATTGGCTTCACCACTTTTGGCATGGTGAAGTTGAGATCAGTGTTGAGCAGCGGAAGACAGTTGATGATAGTAGGGACATTTCGCAGCACTATCCTTGGGATCCTGGTGGAGTGGTTGATCCTTTGTTGTTGAGATTGCTTGCGGTCAAGCAATTTCAGGGAGGGCGGATTGTAATGTCCCCCTTTTTAGCGTGATCTTGTTTTGAGTGTGTTAGCCTATTACTTAGACCCTTGTGGGCTAATTGTTTTGGTTAGAGGGTCAGTGGTATCTTCTGGAGAGTTTGTTCGTTCTCATCTTTTGTGATCAGGGATTGGCTCATTGCAGGCCTTGGTTGTACAGGAGTTGTCTGCTTCTGACGGCACTGAATTCTATTGAGTTTTGAGGAAGTTAGACTTACTTAAGTGATTTAAGTTATTATTTAACTTAAAGTATTCTTATAAAGTCAAATTGACTTTATTATTTTATATCACTTAAATAAGTTTGGAAAAAAAGGTGATTTAATTTTATATCACTAATACCTTTATGTGGGGGCCAAATATTAAATCTGAAACTATTGAAAAGGACTTGAGGTTATTTCAAAATATTTAAATGACCTAAAGTATGCCCTAATCCTTAGAAATTCACACCTCTTTGCTATATAAGGGTTTTAGGCAATGAGAAACTCATCTATTGAATATTTCAACTTTGCCTTGGAGGTTTTTCCCTTGCTTTCATCCTGTGATCAGGTTTGCAGCAATCCACCATTGGAGAACGAAATCTCTTCAGTGTGAGCACTTGTGAGGCTGTGAGAGATCAGCTGAATTGGTGCAATTTGAGAGAGCTTCATTCAGAAGTTCTATAGTGTCTTATCAGAATTTTGTGGGGTTTCTACATCAGCAACAGAGGGTTTGAGTGGATGATGTTCTTCCTTTCTTCATGGCAGGCATCATACTTCAATGGCTGTACCATCTGAGATGTTTTGGGCTTCTTTTTGCTTGAAAGGTGTGGCTGTTTGAGCTAGGGCGTACCAACTACATGGAGAAACGCCTTCCTTCTTGAGGGTTTCTCTTCACCATCATCAGCACTTGGCATCTACCTTTCATTTGCTCCAGTTTCTCAGTTGGATTTCATGCTTGTATCATTCTACACTTGATTATGTCAGATTTTCATGTATAGACTGGCAAACTGGCTTCGTTTTTTAATTAAAAAACCTGGAGGCTTTCGGGTATGTTTATATGTTCTAAATCCATTGTTGAGCTTATTAAATACCTTCTACAATTTCAGTTTGATTAAATTTGCTCAAGTTTTCATTTTGTGAGCTTTTATATGATGCACACCTTCTCTTCTGTCTATAAATTTTCTCTAAAAAACTCAAAAACACAAATAGACTTAACAAAAAGACAGGGGTTTGAGCAATGAGCTAGCAAGGCTCATCACACACTAAATCCAATAAACTCCACTCTTTAGTTTTGGATCACAATAGTCTTTAGTGGTTTTTAGAGTTTTCCTAATCTTATTAAGTGGAACAAAAGAGCTCTTGATATGTTGGCAGCTTGGAATTCTAGCAATCTTGTTAGACACAACTTCAATGCCAGGTAGGAAAGCCATGGGTATTTCATTGTTATCCTCTTCATTGAATTGTGTATAGACAAGTCCTTGGCTTGACTAGTGGCTTTATTTATCTATCTATTATTATAGCCATTTTTCTTAAAGACGGTGGTCACATCCAAGGGGTTGAGCTTGATTGGGTAAAGCATTGAGTTCTCCATGTGGAGACCCAAGTTCAAATCCCAATGGGACATCTAATATGGAATTCTAAGTTGTGACTCTTGGTCTTCCATAGTTGGCTTCTAATGTGGAGGCGGTTTCTAAATAAATAGATTTGTAAGTTGTGACTCTTGGTATTCCATAGGCAGTCCGCGGTTTCTAGTGTGGTTGCTCGAAAGGAGCTGATATTAGTCTCATGGTTGTGCTCACAAGAACTTGTATTGGTCTTATGTTGATGCATGTATGAGAAAAATATTTGTAAATGATTAGCAATATAAAAAAAAGATGGCGGTCAAACAACATAATTTCTCCTCTAGGCATTCCTCATCCTAAATTTTGAAAGTTCTAGTGGCCAAATTCTTCAAGATCCTTGCATCTTGAGTTGAGTAGTGGTGTGAAGAGACATGCAATTAAAGATCATTGTGTGTACTCTTTCTATAAACTTGTCAAGTTGGCGAACCATCCTTTTCTCTTAATGAAGACTTCAAAGAAAGGGAGACATCTATCCAATGTCACCTCTTTAGTAAATTCTATACCCTTACAAACCTCTTTAAGTTGTGAATGAAATTCTATTAGTTTTTCTTTACCATGTGGCCAGTTCATATTTGTGTTGTCTACATTCCTTTTTCAATAGTTTTGGTTTGAAGGGGAATCAGTTAAGGGAGGTTTCTTCAAAATACAACATAAAGAAGGTTGGCAAATACAAGAGAGAAGGGTGAGCCCATAGTAGCAATTAATAGGAAAAATACGCGAGTCATTGTAGTTGCTTGGAAATGAATTCAATTTTTCTTTTTTCACGAAAACAATAATGGTTTTTTCAATATGTTGTATGATTTTTCTAATTAAATCACAATTTATTCATGATTAAGTCTATGGAAATTGGAATATTTGATTTTATGGTTTTTATGACAATTTTTTGACTGTGGTGCAATTTTTCCCTTATATGTAGCAATTTAAAAAAAATCATTCATAGTGAGTTTTTTGATATTTTTAGCTGGATTTTCAAGATTTTTGGAGCAATAAAATGCACAATAGGATTCAACATTGAATTAACCTAGTAATCTTCAACTTCTATTGTATAATTTTTTTTAAAGATCTCGTTTATAAATAATAAAATATTTGCAATAGTTAGGATTAGGCTTTTATTATTTATATGCCCTAACTAACACCTTAAATGTTGAAACTATTTTAGGTTTAGGGTTAGAATTTTTTTGCTAGCAAACACACCCTAACCCTAACTAAAAACTTTGATTTTATTCCATCGTTTAGTGTTAGGTTTTTTGAACTAAAATGTCTTAGTGCTAACCCCAAACCTTAGGGTTTTTTGAGTTACTACATATGCCCTAACTGAAACTCTAAACCCAATTATTTAGGATTTATGTTTAGAGTTAGGGTGTACTTATTAACCCAAAAAATCTTATTTAGTAAGCACGTAACATTATAATTGTTTACCTTTATTGTGTTGTATAGTAATAAATCCATTTTTTAAGGAATTTGATATACATAGCAACACAAATTTAGTTCTTAAGCCTCTCTATAGTGCATCAAACAAAATATTTGGCAATATTACCCTCATGTACCTTTGGAAGTGATGTTCCAAAGGTATTTTTTGAGGGTTATAAAGGTTGTAGTGATAAGGAGATTGCAAATGCTTTTCCTTACAATTATTTTCTCTAACTAATCTTCATCTTTATTCTTCTAGTGACCTATCATGTAACTATAAATCTAGCATATAAGGGATCTTAATGTCAAACAGGTAAGCATACCTTCATGCTTTGGATTGCCCCTTGTGTGAAAGTATGCCAATAGACAAATATGATACCTTTTGTACCATTTATTTTGATCACTCTACTCTCTTATAACACTTTGTTTTCACGTGTCTCTTTTCTTGCACGTACCATCACTTTTCCATGTACTTTAGGGTATATAGGGAGGAGTGGTCTATTGGAAAGTTTGGTATATGAGAGGAATTCTCTTACGTACCATCACTCTTTTATGTACCTTTGGGTATAAAGAGAGATGTGGTGTCATGTCCCCTTTTTGTTGTAACTTATGGACCAAAATGCTTATTTCCTATCTCTGGCATCTCCCTTGGACCAATTGTGTGTGTGTTCTTTCTCTTCTTTCCCCCTATGTTTGTATAAGGTCCTCAAAGTCTCTTAGTTTGAGGGCATGCCTAGTCTTCTAAGTGTTTGTTAATCATCAAAGTTTTGAAGTTCCTCATCCAAGCATGCTTTCTTGTCCAAGTTTGACCTTTCCTTGGTCCTTGTTGCACTTTTAGACTTCCACATCCTGGCATGCCTTTCCTCCCAACTCCACTTTTCCTTTATGTTTGTTAGAGTGTTAAACTTATCCATCTAAGCATACCTTACATCCATCCCCTGCCTTCATTTCTTCTTGTCGGGCTATTAGAGCCGTCCAACTATCATCTCTTTCCTCCAAACCCCACTCTTTTCCCTTGCCTTGTCTGAGTTTTGGACTTGTCCTTACCATCATGCCTTTGGCTTGAATCTTGATCCAACTAGTGGTAAGAGGCATGAACTATCTTTGATAGGCGAACTTTGACATTCCTTCCCTTTTTCATTGTTCCCCTCACCTACCTCTCTACATGATCGGATTGCCATTAATGCTCAAATGGATGACACATCATCTAGAAGGTTTTTTGCAGGGATAAAATAATCATTTAATAATTAGGACGAGGATCCATGTGTACCTCCAACGTTACAAATGAAGACGCTGCCTTGGCTGCCATTGATACGGTAGTTAGGGTTTTAAACACTATGGGACCTTTCTCCATTATTGTAGAGTACATTTGTAGGCTAGAGAAAACATTTCCCCATACTTGTGTACGTCCAAGGACATGTGGCACAATTTCAAGCACAGTTTGAAGGAAACTAATGATTGTTAGCTATGGGTGCTCTTTGCTACATACTAGTCATGAGATCTTGGCATTTAATGTAGGTTTCAACATTTCTTTTGGAGGTATTAAGGATTTAGAGTTTGAGCATAAGATTGTTATGAAAAATATTCAAATAACCTAAATTGGAAAACCATTATGAACACTTGGGTTCAAATGTTCGAATTTGAGGACGAAAACTCACATATTTGTTGTAGTTTGAAGGAAAAAACCATAAAGATCTCACACTCCAAAAGACAGAAATCCTCTTGGTCGAAGGAGTGATTTCACTTGGAGGTCGTATTTGAGCTTTTGTGGTTGGATCTCATCAATATCAAGTTGCATGACATTCCAGTTGTCATAGATTTAAGCATTTGTATTTTAGTTTGCTATAGTTGTTGTAGAAGCATATTGTAATATTTTAAAGTCTTGTTTAATATATTATATAATAGATGATCGGAAATCTAGGTTATCAGTGTTAAATTTAACGATGAGATTTAATGGATAGAAAATTAATTTAAATCAGACACAATAACACAGCAGATACCCTGGAAAAACCCTCCTCTTGAGGGAGACAAACCCAGCAACAATATATCACTTATATATTGAATCAACAATGAAGTCTCCTTTACAATAGAGGCCGATAAGAAGGCCTATCACATGCACTTCAATCTGATGCAACAGATTGAGATAATCTAATGATAATCGCAGCCAACAATATGTCGATCTCCTCTTCAATGATAAACTCAAACTGCCTTATAGAGAACTCGCACACAATGAATGATATCGAACTTAACTTGAATTTTATATGAACAGTGAGAATGCCATCAAATATATATACAAACTAGAGGAGAGGACGTGACTCTTCAAGGCACCATGTCGGCCAGAATTGCAACTTAACAAGAAGACGTCTCTCTTGAAATTCACGCCTCTTTGTATGAAGGTCGGCCTTGATAGAAAATTGTGTCTCTTCATTATATAATTGTTTGCTTAACAAATAGATGTGCCTTTACAAAAATCGTGCCTCTTGAGTCTTAATAAATTAAATAGCCTCGGGCTATTATTTAATTTATTGCAAATAAGATCGCTGGAAGAATACTTCTGACGCTGCATGTTAACATCAACAATCAGCGATCATTGTATCCTCAATTTGTTGTTGCGGTTGTGCAGCCATGGATTTTATTATTATTGCAATTGTTGTATTTCAGTTTATTGTTGCTGCTATAGTAGCCTATACTAATGTACTCTAGGCCGTTTAATATATGAGCAGCTCTACCATAGATTTTATACCATTTGGGAACCTGATTTGCAATCTGGGTAGTCAAGATAAAAGGGTAAATGTGAAGGACGATTTGGGGTTTTTGTTAAATCTTGTTATAACCCTAAATATGGGGTTTATTAGTTCAACCTTTAAGTCTAGGTATCAATGTATGGAAAGTAATGTTTACAATCTAAGTTTATTAAATTTGGGTAAACATTAAATCTACTATTTATCGTATGTGTGAACCCAATCAGTAATATTAGGGTTTCATTGTTATTATGCAAATGTGGAGATAAATTTCTAGGTTTGTGCTATACTCAAGTAAATTATTTAAATCAGAAACTTTTTTGGTGCTAAATGAGAAAAGTGATTGAAAACTTAAGTTTTATAAGTTTTGGCCGAAAATATTAAAATTTGTTAAATAATTTTTCTAAAATATTTAATCAGGAAATTACAATGGTACTAGAGCTTCTGAGTAAATTACTATCTGCAGAGGGCTTTAAATAATATTTGCATTAATATTTGTCAGAGACATTACAGTGTTATCAAAGTTGGTTTTCCTGCCAACCTGTGAAACATGGAACTATCAGATATTATCAACAATTTCAATATAAAGCTTCAAACTAGTTTTAATGCATATGAAACTCTCCCTGCAGAGCTTTGACGAGAAATTCTTTTTTTACACTCAAGGAATTGATGAGATCATCAATAGAAAAGACTACTAAATGGTTTGCAAGTTATTAGAATTTACCAGAAGATTTGAAGGCAGCTTTGTCATTCGTAAAGTATGTAGGATTTTCTATTCCAAACTGCCCAAAGTGGAAAGAAACAAAGGTTGGGCAAGTGTATAAAAAAGAACTAGAAAAGAAGCACAATCCAATTCTAGTTGAA
Organism: Sequoia sempervirens; assembly: GCA_007258455.2. Lineage (NCBI taxonomy): Eukaryota > Viridiplantae > Streptophyta > Pinopsida > Cupressales > Cupressaceae > Sequoia > Sequoia sempervirens. The sequence continues at coordinate 153,628 of VDFB02048449.1, forward strand.
GCACATGGGAAAGAGAAAGGTCTTTGCAAAGTGTAGATTATGTAGAACTAGAGCCACAACTAGCATCAATGTATAAATCATCTTAAAACTCCTTCGAGAGCCGCTCAAAAGAATGTTCACACAAGAAGGAATAACATGTTCCCCTTGGAAGACCACAACTCCAGTCAATCCAAATAAGATAGATGAAGAAACCAAGAATGAGCTAAGGAGGAAGGAACTTCGCTTTAATTGCAAGGAGCCATGGGCCCTAGGTCATGGGTGCCTTGATAGGAATCCACAAGTAAAGATCCCTTAATTGATGTTTTAGCGTTCTCTAATAAACTCTCACTTCAAGAAAGTGTGTTGTAATGAAGTTAAAGAAAAAAACAGCATTGCGAGAAATTAGAGTCATCATTGTTGACAAGGAATACACAAATCCCTCGTATGATGTTACAACAACTCTTGTACAAGGAGGAGAAGTGATAAATGCCACCACTCTTGGAAGGGAGTATATATATCCACTATATGAATTAGAAATTATAACAGCTGAGCATGAGTCAGAAGATAATTCGAAGCTGTAAGGATGTGAAAGAGAGTAGATCTTCAAAGAATATCTCATGCAAATGGAAGGTATGGAATCTAATGCAGGAAGAGATATCTTCTTGATTTCTGATAGTGCATATCATTAGGTTACCAGCGCAAAGCACACAATCCTAGAATTGCAAGTTGGAATGATTGATCCTTTTATCACTCTCGTACCAAAAAAGGTTATCTTACTTAACACATGGAAGAAAAAGGTAAACCTTTTGATTTCTTCTTCGAGCATATCTCAAGAGGTAAGAAAGGTAATAGAAGCATGGATTTATTGTGTCACTTTCATTTTATGCCATTACAATGTTTCGATCTTGATGAGAAGATGTAGGGGACTAAATGGAAAGTGAATCCTTTTTCTCCACCTCAAGATTACTAATACATCATAGCATGGAATCCAGGAATGTAGGGCATTCCCGAAATTTCTCATGGCAGAAAATGCCATGCTTTGCTATTGTCTTGGATGTTAGCAATGACAATCAAGAGTTTGTATTCTTTGCCCAAGATCATGGGTAAACAAGAGAAGGAGGACATAGAAGCATATGAGATTAGCCAAATTGGATTAGACCTACCTAATGAAGAATGTAGAGTTCTTGTGAGCAGATTAAGGCCAAATTTTAGATCAACTGGAAGGGACTAAGGTATTGCTGCTGATATGACAACTCGTAAAACATCATTAAAAACATGGTCCATTGCTGGAAGGGTTGATTTGGTAGAACATCCCTATTGAAAGATTGTATGCAAAGAAGTAGCTGGAGAGTTAAAAATGGATGATGATTTGAAAGAGTTAGTTGAGATCCAAACTCCTAATGCCTGGGAAGCAATAGGATAGTTTCCCATAAGAAAGAGTTAGAATTTGATGATTCAGAACTGCCCTTGGGTGGTTAACTCAAGTGGAGCACATGAGAAATCGACAACATCAGAATTACATCAGTTCAAGTTTGCAGATCATTCTCTCATAGGGAGAGATATCTCAATAAGTGTAGGTCATGTGGCATCTACAAGTAATTGTCCTTCCATTTATAGAAATATTCCAAAATATCAAGTGGAGATGTTAAAATTTGCAGCCAAAGGAAAGATAGGAAATGTGATCTTGCAAGGGTTGCACAATGGCCTGAGGAGCTACACGAATAGAAAGATAAATTGTTGGTAAGATAAGAGAAAGAGGTGCAAGTCCTAATTGAGTTGGATAGCACAAAAAGGTTCATTGAAGAGCTCAGTCTAGATTTTAAAAGGATATACAAGATAGATGAAGTAAATGTTGCTGGGAATAAACATCTCGTCACTCTTGCAGATTTAGAGGTACTAAAGAATACTTTAGTAAGGATGAAATCAAAATGTTTGCAATTGATTAAAGAAAGGCTATGGTCATCAAAATTATGGAAGTGGTGATAAAGGCATCTAAGGAAAAGAAGGAAAAGGTGGATGAACTCGCCTTCGAACTTAAATCAACCAACAACACTTTAGAGAATACCCAAAGGGCACTTTTGGAGGCAGAAGAACAACTTGATGATGCAATAAATGTTAGGAAGCAAGAGAATGGAGCAAGGGCTAAGGAAATTAAGTAGGTAATTGAAGAGTTTGATAAACTCCATGATGATTTTGCTTTGGAACAGCATCTAGGAGAACCAGAAGTTGCCAATAAAAAATTAAGCTTCTCAAAGATAATTGGACAAATTGAAAGTCAACAAACAAAACAGCTTGAGGATGACACAATTGATTAAGAATTCAAAATGATGACTTCAGAGGACAATTGCCTAGATCTGGGTCAGCATGAAGAAGAGTTTAAATAGGAAAACATGTATAATTTTCAATCTTTTTCTAGTTTCCTTTGTGTTGTTGATAACCCACTCTTTGAGATGAATATAGAGATATCTCCTAGTTTAGGGTTTCCTACTTCTGTTAAGATTAGAGTAGCACAACATAAGTCAACTACACCACAAGAAGGATTGAGGATAAGGAATTGCCAATTCCCAAGATTGGAATGGGTAAGGAAACCCCAAGTCAACTACACCACAAAAAGGATTCAGGATAAGGAACTACCAATTCCCATGATTTTGAAGTAGAATACATGAAGGCGAAAAAGGATTGCAACTATTGATGACTTTTCTATAATTTCCGTCCCTTGTTCTGTTTATGTCAACTTTATGATTGGAAGAATTCTGTTGTGATGGAATACACCAAGGATACATCTACTTCTAACATCTTATATGGAAATGTGAATGATGAAATGAATGTACCAATAGGTGGTTGCATTTTTATAAGAATAGAATCTTTCCAGTACATGGGTCTAAGATGAAGCAAAAGATCTTGGAAATGGTGCATGAGACATGCATGGTCAAATATTATAGACCCTACAATATTTGTAATTATGTGAGAGATTATCATGGAGGGTCTTCAAGAATGATGATCTCAAGCACAATAGGGGGAACATCACCTACTAGCAAAATGGAGAACATGACATCTTAGTAAGTTTGTTGCAACCTCTATTGTGTGATGAGCCTAGACTAAGCTAACTCAAAAACTCATCTTTGTTCCCTTGAACTTTTATCACACAATTCATATGCAAGCTTCCAGCTTGCTGGTCTGAGTTATTAGTCTGGTATAAATACTGAAAGATGATATCAAAGTCCTCTAAATGATTAAAATTCAATACTACAATGCATAAATTAACATCCAAAGGCATGCATGACTTCTCTTAATCATCTACAATGCATATCAATGACTTCTAAGTGAAAGAACTTGCACCTACAGCCAACTGGTATTTTGTCAAACAGTTGTCATGCATCCTCATACAAAGATCAAAACTAATACAATGATTTAGAACAACTACTTATTCCTCCTTTATTGCAAATGCCTTTCCAATACAATGCTGATTTCAATTAGCCAAAACTCTTGGCAAATTACAATGATATATAAATATGATATTTGCTGAGATGAATGCAACCTACAGCTGAAAACTTATGACTCCTATAATGCCAAATTCTGATCTGCAATAAACATCTACAGCTGATTACAAACAGCTGAAATCTCATCAAAGATCTGACCTTCAAATAGGTGTGGTTACAATGAAGTTCAAGTGACTAGAAATTTGATCAGATGTTTTTTAGACCCTAGACATATGGGAGGTTTCTGGACTGATATGACAGCGTTTGAAGTACTCAGAATTGAATACAATTTTCTGTACATGACATTCCATAAATCTGAAGGTGTTAGGGACTCTTCAACAAGCTATCTTATGAGTATTTAATGCCCAAAATGGACTCACAGCCATACAGTATTAGCAAACAGCATGTATAATGACAATTAATAAGAGTTTCAGACTTGTAACCATGCACCTTAGTGACTGCAATGACTTGGAAGTAGCAGATGATCGCACAGAATGATGTTTCAGGCCTGTGCCTAGGCTGAATGACCTCCCACGATCTACTTACCAGGTGCTTGCTGCTGTTTAAAGATGAATGGAGGTCTCTAGAGCCAATCGTCCTCCTTCAAAACTCACGTCCTCCTTTCTAGAACTTGACCAGCAGATGCAATATGTAGTCAACTCAGAAATTATTATCTTTAGAGAACAAATCAATATTAAACCCTTAAATATCAGAATATTAGTGTAGTGTCACTGTAGTCGATGGCACTGTAGCTCGGTACTGTTCACATGTCATTGTAGCGTTTTATACTGTAGCGGCACTGTAGCGTTTACTATTCATGCATACTGTAGCGCGGGTACTGTAGCAGCAATGAAAAATATTCAACGATCTGAAATCTGCTCTTCAAACCCTTGTTTGTATCTCCTCAATGATGCACAAAT
>VDFB02048450.1:0-15879 GCA_007258455.2 Sequoia sempervirens
AATAATGTGATTGTCATGATTGCTCACAAACACATTCTCACAAATAGGGGAGGATTTAGAAGATGACTGTAGACTAGGGATAGGGATGTTAATAGATGTGTTTATGATTTCATTCTCTTGTGCCATAATGTGTTTCAAAGTAGAAGAGATTATAGAAGAGGATCTTTCAACATTGTCATGATTCTCAATGGTTGTATCTTCTAGCTCCAAAATACTTTTGTCACATGTAGGAGAGATATTGGGAGAAGAGGAACTATGATATCATGATTGTATATACTTTCACATTCTTCTATCACTCTATTCCCACAAATAGAAGAGATATTGGAAGGTGTGGAATTATGGAGTGTGTTAACATTGTTATTCTCTTGCGCTAAGAAACTTTCATAGCTAGGAAAGAGATTGGAAGGATGACTAGGAGTTTCATGGTTACCAATTGTTGAACTTTTTTGTTCAAATAAGTCATCCCAAATGGTAGGGGTATCAGAAAAGGGAGGAATAAGATTCTTATGAGTCTCAATGAGGATATCTTCTAACACCAGACTATCTTCTTCATGTCTAGAGAAGATATTAGGAGAAGAAGAGGTTTGATTGTCATGATTATCTACACTTACATACTCATGTACTAGAATGTCCTCTTGAGTGGGAGAGGGAGAATTTTTATAGCTCTCAATCATATCCTCCACAAAAATATGTTTGTCATGATCATTCACAATTGTATCATTATGCATTAAAGAATTTTCACAATTGGGGGAGGTGGTGGGAGTAGTGGCCATGATCTCAATTTTTTCTTTCCAAGGGGGAGGAGGAGGAAGCAAAGAAAGACTTTCATGATCTTCAATGATTGTGTCTTCTTTCATCAAGATACCTTCATCGCCAATGGGAGAGATATCGAGAGAAGAAAAAGTATGATTATCATGAGTATCAATGCTTTCATCCTCTTGTGTCAAACCTTTAGTGGATGATCTAGGAGAGATGAAGTCTTTAAGGGATTCATCTAAAATGTCTAAGTCATCACTACTAAAGGGCTTGAATGCTATGATTTTTCTAAATTGAATCATCTTTTGAATTGGGTCGTTTGATATTTTTTGTTTTCATTTGCTAATGAATCTAATCTAAATGAACTAGGAACTATTAATGCTGAAAATGAAAATTGTAACAATCTAATGCTATCCATAGTTGCCATGAATGGAAACAATGCTTATTTCTAATGATTTAAATGTAATAGAAACTATACAAACTTAAAATTCCATGTAAAGAAATAGGATGAAATGCAATTTTTCAGATTTCAAACAAGGTAATTTACTGATTACACTATGCAATGATCTAAAAATGAAATGTTGTGAATGCAAATTAGAAATTAAGCAATGCACGAAATATACCAATTTAACCTAGATATAATGAAATGCATGTAACGTAAAGTCAACCCAGTGAAACAACTAACCAAAGGCAACAAACAAAAGCTTAAAAACAAGGTTTTGAGTGATATTAAAGGTAGTTTCAGATGTGTATAGGGACTGATTCGCCCAAGGTGGCGAATATGAGTCCTAGTAAAGGTTTATGCTTTTATGTTGTATTATGTGTGACCTAAGTCCAAATTTTAGGAATTTTCAATGGGTTTTATATGCTTTTGTCATTGTGTTATGTGTATCCTAAGTGAAAATTCAATTTTTAGATGATTTTCAATAATTTGAGATGCAAAAATGCAACCTATATGCACTTTCACTAATGCAAAATTTTGAAACCCTAGAATGCCAATTAACTAATGCAAACCATAATGAAAATTTAATGAAAAATAAATCTAGGATGATGATGGACTCAAATAAGAAAGAAGATATTCTTAATGCGGTTCGCAAAATGTAGACAAAGATTTTGGCATCCAAGGTCTTTCTAGCACTTATAGGGTTTTTCACCTAAAAGGAGAAACATGGGCCAAAATGCATTGTTCACATTCAAAGATTAATGTGATATGTCTAAATGAACTAATTTAAATGCAGAAAACTAATGAAAGGTATTGGTTATCAAATGAAACTATTGGAAATACAACATTTGGAAAACACATTCTATAATACAAAAACACCTAGAAAGATGAATATAAATACCAAGCAAAACAAAATAGAAAGCTATAAATTGAATGTGTGCACACAGGAACTAGCGAGGATTTCAAATGACGAAAATTTCGAAGTGCTGATTTTTTAGAGCCCTAATAGGGCTCATTACATGAAATACGGATGAATTAGTCGGTTAAAAAAGCCCCATTGAAGATATATTTTAGCCAAATGGGTATCCAAATCTAAAAAATCTCAAAAAATATATGCGGGTGGGACTCATTCACCACTCTAGGTGAATTAGTCCACTTTGGCTTTTCTGAAAACTCAAAAACGGAATCTGGAGCTCTCAGTCTACTCAATCTGCACCTCTAGGTGTCTGGATCTGAAACCTTGACTTTTAGCACTGTTGGTGACCTTTTGTGTATGTTTTGACCTTGTAAAAGTGGATATGACTTAAAAAATTTTGCAACCTAATCTTCAATGATTTCCAAGTCTTAAGTAGCAGATCAAACTACAAAGGAAGAGAGAGAAAATGTTGATTGTTAAGGGATTGAGGTTTACTTAGTCAAACCCCATATAAATGATAAACAAAATGAAATAAGATAATGAAACATGGAATATGAAACAATGCAATTAGAAACTTGCCACGATGAAGGATCTTGAATTGTTGTGACAATGGATGGAGAATCTTTCTCTTGAATGCCTTGATGATGTTCTTGAAGATGCGTCCTTGTGAAGACTCAAAATGCTAAACCCTAGCTTGCTTGAGTTGAGATAGATAATGAATGATGAATGAATTATGAATGAATAGATAATGACTTAGGTTTTAAAGGTCTCCTTTTATAGAAAAGAGTTAAGAATAAGGATCATGATCAAGGGCCAAGATTAAATTAGAAAATAACTTAATCAAGGGTGGAGGTTAATTGAGAGAATAAAGACATGGATAGATAAAGGCTTGAGGTGGAAGATAAGATTGGCACTGAAAAAGAGGTGATAGGAGAAATTAAATAATAAAGATTATTTAATTTAGGTGGCCAACATAGGAGAAATAAATAAAATATTAATTTCATTTATTTAGAAAGAAATGTGAGATCAAATAATTAAAAATAATTATTTAATTATAGAGGAAAGGTGGGGTGTTAAACATTAAATAATTAAAAATAATTATTTAATAGAGAGGGAAGGGATAATTAAATAATTAAAATAATTATTTAATTATAGAAGAAGAGGGAAAAGATAACTTTTGAATTAAAATAATATTAGACTTAAATACTTAATAAGAGTCTAGAAAAGTATGAAAGTGATTTACAAAACTTTACAACACCTTTACAAGACATCATTTAATTCATTTGCAAGGGTCCAAGACCTAATGTGGATGTGTAAAATACCTCACAACACTAAATCAAGGCCTCATTAAGTCTAGTTTGTCATCAATTATTCCCAAATCAAGCAATTTTCTTTTTTTCTATTGTACAGGAACAACAATTTTTCCCATGTCTAGTCTCTATCCATTGTATGTGGGGACATTGCTATATCTTTTCGCAAACTAATATTTGAATAGAGTCCATCTAGTGACTAACAATATAGCATCCTTAATGGCATGTTGTTAGTTGAAAATGCAATGTTTTCGTCCAAGACCTTGGAAGATTGTTTGACCATCATATTTATTATTTGTGGAGTTGGGTAGTTGGTATAGTATGTCTTTGAATAGGGATCAATTTTTGGAAGTAGAATTAGAGGGTTGGGATTTTGGGGGTACCATTGCATTGAAAGATGGTGCAACTAGGGTTTGAGATAAATGTAAGAAAATAAGGAAATTTCAAAGTAATTGAGAAATAATAGATGAACACCAAACCTTATAAGAAGCCTTAGAAAATAATTTGACACACAAAACTAGCAAATGCATACAATTTTGCTATAAATTTAGCACAAAAAGAGGGAAATGTTACTTATAGGTGCTTGAAAGTTGGAAATCCTAATTTTGGATGTGAAGAGCACAAAAAACACTACAGTTGATCTCTAGATGATTTAAAATTATTTTTTGAATCAAATTATGCTTTCAATTCTCCTTGTATGGTAAGAAAACACTTTAATTCAATAGTAGAACATCACATTCGCCATTATTTTTCACTCGCACAAACAAAAATGACTCCATGAACCCTATTAACAATTTTGAATGTTAGTCATTGATCTTCCAATGAGTTGGATTGATGGATGGCTCAGATGGAGTCACACAAGTTTAAAAAATTGACTTATATTGACTCTAACATCCAGCCAGTTAGATTCTGCCACGTGGAATCCCTTCATTGTTGTCAATATGGGTCCACCATACCTTACAAGCATTGAGAGTGTTCATGTGTCATTAGCCTATTGTCCTACATGGGTCTATTGGGATAATGATCAATGGGTGTAGGATAGTAGGAAAAAACCCAAATCAAATGCGTACACTCCAACTTATCCAACCTTTAACTACTAGGCTTACACCCAAGCCTTTCAGCATGTCCTTATCATTTTTCTAGATGAACGACTAAGATTAAAACATCTTGATCACCTTTTGAACCTGAAGACTCAATGCAATTTAGTAGCACAAATTTTAACATACCCTTTGGTTGCCAAAATATTTAACAAAATATTTGACCCTGCTAATAGTCCTTTGAATGGTTTAGATTATGCCATGTGGCAACTTCTCAGTGTTCCGCATGGTATCGAAATTTTCAGCTAGATTCCTCACGGGCTGGTGGGGAACAGTCATGATTTAATCATCAAAATCATTCCTAGCCCTTATATCTTGGGCCCACCATCATCACTGCCATAGAATATGTTGAGCCCCACCAAATAAATGGGACACATGGCACATGTTGACTGTCTCACATTGTATTTTCAATGAATATTTTAATGATGTAGGTTGGCAGGTAATGGTCAAGATTAAATCTATGGGGCCAATCTGATCAAGCCTTAAGGAAATTAATGCATGTGATTTAAGTTGTAACTTAAAAAGGATACTTTACTAGGTTGACACATAATATAATGAGTTAAATAATTTCAGACCCTAGGCTAAAACATAGTGTGAATGCATTAATATTTTGACTTGCAGATTATTAAACTTAGGCAAAAATCAAAAAGCGCATGACACAAAATTATTTTGCTAAGAAGAAAGGGCCAACCTACCAATGATATTGATGTACTAAGTTATGACTTAAGTGACAAGGACAAACAAAACATGTCAATGAAAAATTAGAACAATAGCAAGGCTTTCAAACTATTAGGGTTTTAGCCCTAATATTGAACCCTAGTGACTGGAGAACAAAACCCTAACCCTTAGGAGACCAATGAATGACCAAAATTTAAAAATTCAATTACAGAACCACTAATTTTTTTTAAAGTCCTATCAGCTGACACCCCAAGCTCTTCCTACAAGGTGGGTTTCAAATAGTTAAACATATCTTCTATTTTATCATAAGAAATCACACATTAAATATTCTTTCATTATGCATGGAAATATTTATATAGATGTAAGATAATGAATGAAAAAAAAACCCTTGAGTATCTATTTATATATATTTAATAATTATCAACCTGCTATGGTAGACTGGATGGGTTCCTTGTGATCACTGGTCTAATCCCTCTCTTGTTCAATTGATGTGTATCTTCTTCTCTTTTCTAAATTGATGATATATGTTGATGTAATCAAACTTGTAATTTATTATCCTTTTCCCTATTTCTCTTTCCTAAATTTGCATATATCTTTTTAAGTTCTTGTTACCTAATTTTGCTTCCAGCTCAATCAGGTAGAGCTAAGTTTGTGTTTGCAAATAAAAGATAAAAGGTATACATTCATTCTCCTAAGTTATATTCATATGCACAAAAGTATTATCAAGTGAATTATAGTTCATTATGCAAATGTTTACAAGAAGAAATGAAAATCAACAGATCTTGCTTTAAAAACCATCTTATATTGATAATTACAAATGTATAGTGTCCCACACAAGCTGTGGGATTAACTCTTTCAATACAATATAAGAAATAAACTATACATTTGAAGAAGGAAAGTAAAAGCATATGAAGGGAATAGGGATCCATCATTGCCTAAATGATGAATCCCAAGATTCAATTAATTTGCATCCTTGTTTCAACTCTAAATGATTCTCAAAAAGACTTCCATTGCTCTAGAATGCTGTTGTGAGCATCTAAAGACAGCCCACTTCCATATGGTCAAAGACGTCCCCTTATTCATCCATTTGCTTATCCCCTCTGTTAATATTAATTAAATCGGTTATTTAATTAATACCTTTTGTCTTACATAGGGTTCATAAAGTATTTAATTTAATAAATATTTTATCCCTCTTTCTCCTCTAAATTACATAAATACACCATTTTATTTAATTTAGTCATATTACCTTTTTGGAATTTAAATTTATTTTTTAATTCTTCTTTTTCTCTCATTGTCACATCCTCCAACTTTTGCAAGTTGGTCCCTAATCCACCTTAACCCCTTCATCTTCTTCTAATTAACTATGGTTAGCATATGCACACCCCTAATCATCATTAGGGTCACATCCTCCATAATCTCCCACTTGCTTCTAATAAGTCATTAGTCCATCTAATTAAGTACTTGCACAACTTTAATCATATGGTTAGACCAACCTAATCCTTTTCCCATTTATGGCATGTTTCCTTAGTCAACCTTATTAAAGGCTTTCTCCTTTTGGGCAAGGCACTCCACTTCCCCATGTGAATTTTTAATTCACTTTTTAATCCCCCAATGCATTCAAAAGGAATTTTTAATTCCTTTACTTCTTCCCACATGTCCTCTCTTTATTCTTTATTTTTTCCCCTCTCCCCATAAGGATATTTGAGGAATTTTAGTTCACTCACATGTCCTCTCCACCCACTGGGACAAGGACATCATTGTAAAGGGATATCTTGACCAATCCTATAGGTCCTTTAGTACATCCATGTCATGTACTTCTCTTACACCTCATGTCACCTCATCTTTGTGACCTACTCCCCTTGCCACATGTCAAAGATGTGAGGCTTGGCAGGTTCTCAGCCACCATGGCCCTACATCTTGGCCATCGTGAGATCAATCTCAACCATCCATTTTCTTCTTGGAGATTCTCAGAATTCCTATAAAGCACCCCCTCTTTTCTCTCATTTGGGGAGAATCATTTGCCTAATAAACTCTTGCAATTTTGTTTCTCAATCTATACTTAGCCATTTGCATCTATTTTGTCCAACTGTCTTGCATCTCACACTTCACATCTTGCATCTACTTGCCATCAAGGAGCATACATCTCATCTACAATCGAAGGGCCAACCAAAGAACAACTCTACAAGGTAAAAGGTTCCATTTTTATGTTGTTAAGTTCATCATTTGCCCAATCTTGAAGTGTAGGGTGTTTTTAGTTGTTATTTGCACTCTCTTTAGTTTGTTGCTCATCTTTTAATGATTATATTCCCCTATCACATTTCTGGCACGCCCGGTGGGACACACAAATGGGTTTTTTTCTTTCACGTTTGTTGTTTTTGGCATTTTCGAAGGTTTAGGTTACAGATTGGCGGGCGTGACCTCTCCAGTGGTGGACCTGACCTCTCTAGTGGCAGACCTGACCTCTGGTGGCGGACCTGACCTTCGATGGTGGACTTGGCCTCTGCAGTGGCGGACTAACCTCTCATTGGACGACCTCGTTACTTGAGACGACCTCTCGTTGGTGGACTTGACCTCAGTCATGGATTTAACCGCCTCCTCGTGGTGGACCTTGCCTCCCAGGTGAGGTGTAGTTTACCAATTTTCTTTGATAAATTAGGCACATAGTTTAATTAGAGGGTCAACAAACCTTGTTTGGTAAAAAGCATGTGGAAGGCTACTGACATGTCCAATCCCTTGCACCGTTGGTGATCCTAGATGACGAGAAATCGTAGCTTTCCAAGTCCTTTGAGTCACCCTATTTCCATTTTCTTAGTGGGACCTGCTTGGGGATTTCATCACCCCAAGGGACGATTCCAACCACGCGTACCGGTGGGGTATATAAAGGGGGGAGAGCGAAAGCTGTACCTCAATCCAACCACATTGTAATTGGCGAAGCGTCAGGATGACATGAAGAGTTGGTCCAAGCCTTTAGTATCTCGCTAAGGTTCCCGAATCATGCTTGTAATGGGTTGGTGTTCACGGTTTAAGGGCCTCACGTCTTTGGGTATATTGAGACTCCTTAGCAACCATGTTCATCTAGAGTAGAACTTTGTTGGCGTGCCAATTCTACTAATCTTAGGGTTGCCCATTTGTGCTTATGAGTTGTCTTTCTCATGCAAAACCAGTCATTTTCAGTTTAGCCAAATCTTTTTATCAATGTTTGCTATATTTTGGGTCCTTTGCCTTACTCATCCATAAAAAAATCAAGCTTAAACTTATCCTTTGGTGGACCTGACCTCATGCTATGGTGGACTTGACCTCATGCTATGGAAGATCTGACCTCATGTTGTGGCGAACCTTACCTCATGTTGTGGCAGACTTGACCTTATGCTGTGGCAGACCTGACCTCATGTTGTGGCAGACCTGACCTCATGCTTTGGCAGACCTAACCTTTGACCAGCCTATATTATCACTTAGCATCCCTTCTCTCTCCATTTTGAACATCGATACACCTATTCACCATCCTAAACAAACATTTGAACATCTGTTCTGAGTCTTCATCCCCTTGTTCTAAAATTCATTCATTCTGAGCACTCTTTTGCTTGTTCTGAGTTCTCGTTCTTTCATTCCAAGAGTCATTCATCTGTCCTAAGATGCTCCCCATCCGTCCTGAATCTGCTTTCATCTCCGATCTCCGCTATTCCATATAAGCCCTGTTAGAGTAGTCATCTAAGTTGACTTAGGTTTTCATCCCTAATCGTAATCATCGTAACTGACTTAGAATTCCTATCCATCTTAAGTTGGTCATCCTTCTCGACCCAATCAATCCACTTCTATCTCAAGTTGGATTTGGTGTCGTTATCATACATCTACCCGTCAATCAGTTAATTAACACCTAGTGTTACCAAGGATCCTTCTTAAACTCGGTTGTGGATTTCTGTCTTCATCATATTATCATCAAATCAATCCTAATCATCAGATCAATCCAACCCCCACATCATCAAATCTATCTGGACCAAGATCCAAAATCTAGGTTAATCTAGTGTCTATCAATCAATCCAATCCAATTTCATCAAATCAATCCACGTCGGTCTGACCGATCATCATCAGCTAATCTCCCATCAAATTGAATCAATCTTTCATCATCTAGGTCTCTCTAATATCTTGATCCATCTCATCATCTTGCATGCTTGTTCAAACCCGATCACAGGCAAAGAAAATGGCCAACCAACAAGCCCAAAATGCCCAATCAAACAACCCTTAAGATCCCAACAACACAATGAATGTCTCATCAGATCCTAATAATGGTGCTAACATCCCTCACGATCCCCACAATGGCACCTCATCACAATCCAACATGGATGGCCAAAACACGTCACCACCTGGGGATGAAAACATGGCTAATCAACCTGAGCTCACATTCAAGGAACACTTCAGTAACACTGTTAATGCACAAATGACAGAACGCCTTTTTGAAAGACATGGTGAAGAAATCCTAGCCCACCTAATAGAAAAGGGTTTTAAGCCTCCATCAGGCATTGACCTATCCACATATGGTGGCCCCACATCTAATCCACCCCAAGCCTCGCAGAACATACCGGGTAGTTCGTATGGCTCAAATATTCCTCCAGTAGAAGGTTGGTATCAACCTAAGTTCGACAATGATGTTCCATATCATGTAAATAATCCCCCATTCCACACCATCTTGGTCATGGGGGCTTCTCAAGCGACTGACCCCAATGACCCTTTCGCTTACGACATGCCCCAAAAAATCTCACAACCACCACCTTTAATGCTAACGACATCGCCTCTGTCAAATCAAACTCCCATCAATCCTGGAGCCACCCCCTTGACCGCATCGCTGCCACCTCCTGGGGCTACAAATCCTCCACCATCATCATTCATACCCCAACAACCTCCCTAATCCAACATCCCTCCACAAAATACATCCCAATCCTATGCTCCCACTAGTGCTCAACAACCCCCCTTGCAAAAAATCTCAACCGCAGCTCGACCTCAACAACAACCATTGGTCAATCCTTTATTTTCAACACAACCACCATCGCATCAATCATAAGGTAATCAACCTCGGCCTTCATCCCCAACTATATCTCCATTCCTTCCATCCATCTTACGCCCGCAAACGCAACCACCACATAACATCCCATCTCGCCCAACACAGCCGCCAACAATGCACCAACAACCACCCCATCATTACAATTATTATAACTAGCAACAATATCAACAACAACCATCTTATGTGGCCTCGCAACAGTCACATCAACACCCCCAATATCCACAAACCAATCCGCAGCATCACATCCGAGCTCCTCAACAACCCACCTCACATCCTTATCAAACACATCCATATTATCCCCCGCAACAACAACCCACATATCAAAAAATTCCCTTAGCATACCAACAAGGGATGTCATCACTTCACCATCTGAACCCATATCTAAACACTTTGCCACTCTCTCAGCAGGATCCTTTGTCATCTTACCATCTAGTTCCACCCAACCAACCACCACTCAACTCAGATTTGCTAGAAATTAAAGCCACTCTAAAAGATCTTCAGGCAGGGACTGGCAAACAATCATTCAAGTTCGAAGACATATGCCCATATTCGTTCAACCCCTCCATCACATTGATTCCATTCCCTAAACATTTTGAAATGCCAAAGTTTGACAAATATAGGGGGAACAAAGATCCTAAGGCCCACTTGCAGGAGTTTTACTCCCAGTGTCAAGAAGTTATTCACAATGACAACTATCTCTTGCGCCTATTCCCACGGAGTCTAGCAAGCAACACCCTAGGGTGGTTCATGACCCTCAAAAAAGGATCCATAAAATCTTTTGCAGACCTATTAAAAAAGTCTATCTCCTACTTCTCCTTCAATTTGG
This sequence comes from Sequoia sempervirens, assembly GCA_007258455.2. NCBI lineage: Eukaryota > Viridiplantae > Streptophyta > Pinopsida > Cupressales > Cupressaceae > Sequoia > Sequoia sempervirens. Next base: position 11,082 of record VDFB02048450.1, read on the forward strand.
ACAAGGACACTGACACCTTAGATCTCCTCAAAGAGAAACAACGTGAAAGGGAAACCTTTACTAACTACCTCCAAAGGTGGCATGTGCTAGCAATCCGAATGAAAACCCCTTTGAAAGAAAAGGACATGGTCACCCTCTTCATGGAGAACTCTCATCTCGACATGGATCATAACTTTAGATTACATTGTGTCACCACTTTCACGGAGATAGTAGAGAAGGGACCCATCCTTGAGTGTGCCCTTGTTGCCAAGGGGCACATCAAAATATATAATCAAGATAAAGAAAGGTCATTCAATGACAAGCCACATTTTTGGAACAAGAACAAAAATGTAGTAAATGATGGCGTTACTGATACTAAACATGTCCACATGGCTAACACATCCCAGAGACAACAACAACCCATGCCTAATGCCATATTTGTACTACAGGGGGCACCCCATCCTCCCCAACAGTCTAATTAGAATAACCAGGGGAACACTAAACGTCGGTATACTCAATTAGGAGAACCTTTGAGCGACGTCTTCAATAAGCTGTTATAGATCAACTATCCGATCACGTACCCTGTCACCAAGCCACTCGACGAATCCAAACCTAAGCCGGCATGGTTTAGGGAAAATGAATATTGCAAGTTCCATAAAATCAAAGGACACTCTTTGAATAAGTGTTAGGGTCTAAAAAACTACGTCCAAGATCTCATAGATCAAGGTGATATCAAGGTTGACCCCAATCAGGCTTTGTCGTCCAATGCTCGATTACAGATATATCAAAATGCCTTTCTAAACCATAATAAAGGCCCAAGCACCTCCACAAGTAATCCACAAGACAATAACACAAATAACATGAGCTATAAGAATGTACCCCTCAATTACGAGGGTATTATTCATTACATTGAGCAAGTAGAACCTCGTGTGTCCATGATACATGTAAAAGCCAAAGACCCTCAGTGTGCTGTTACTACACGACAAGCCCCAATTACTGTCCCTATGGCCTCCGCACCCGCCCAATCAACTCTTGTAAGCTCTCAGTACAACATCCTTGATCACCTAGGGAAGACCCCTGCTCACATCTCCATTTTGGATTTGCTTAAGTCTTCTCCCATACATCAAGAAATCCTTAACAGAGCCTTACAGGAAACCCATGTGCCTAATGACATTGACCCGACATGATTCCAAGCTTTGGTAGGTCACCTGGCTTTATCTTATCAACTGCACTTCAGCCAAAATGACATGCCAAATATCGATGTGAATCATAATCGCCCCTTACATATTGAATTCGTGGTTGCCCGTCATAAAATAATAAGTGTCTTGGTAGATAATGGCTCTGCCCTCAATTTATGTACTCTAAAATTCATAAAATAGGTGGGGTATACTCAAGTAGATCTAAGTAATCAGATCATCACCATCAAGGCTTATGATAATGCAGAAAGGAATTCAGAGGGAATTATCAGTCTTCCTATCCAAGTGGGACCTGTGGTTCAATACATTACCTGTCATGTCCTTGATCTGGACTTGCCTTATAATCTCCTCCTTGGCTGCCCATGGCTCCACGCTATGCAAGCTGTCCCTTCCACATACCATCAATGCCTGAAATTTCCATTCAACGGACAGGAAGTCACCATCTACGCTGATCCCCAACCATTTGAATATTGTCAGGCTTTGGAAGCGTCCTTTCCCCATTTACATTACTATCCTGGGGTAGAAATGGGGGCATCCCAGTCATCATCTGCTAATCCACCCTCCACCATGATAACCACTCCATCTTCCACCACTGATCCCATAGTCACAGAAGTCCAGATCATTGACAAAGGGTGTGGAGAATATGAAATGCATACTGCTCTCAATGTAGCAACCATGCCACCGTCACCACATGAATATGGTCAACCTTCACATGCTACTCCAAAGGAAGACAAGACCATCACCTTCAGTGGTAAAAACATCCCTACCACCACTTTCAGGTCCCTTGGTATCAAGATAGATGCACCAGAAGAGGATATAAGTGAATGGGTATATCCAGAAGAACCCCAACAAAATCCCCCTCTAAAGGAATATTTTCAAGAGGCATATCCTTGGTCAGCTAAGCTGGAAAAAAAGTATAACTACCAAGGTAGAGGCCTAGGTAAAGAAGAATAGGGGCGATTGCAGCCTATTGGTACAACAAAGCTGCCAAAGAACATAGGTGTCAGATACGACACAAAGCAGAAAGGCCCTACAACATCGTCTAATACTTCCAATAGTGTCACCGTGGACAATGGCTCATTGGAGAGGAAGACATACTAGAATCCATCATACATGGAGTGCGATGGCGTCGATCCTGTGACCTATCATCCATCTTCGAATGCCTATCAGTCTGTACCATTAGCCTATCCCTTTGTCACCCCAAGCTTATTGATTGGGACCTACATAATAGCACACTTGTCAATATGTCTGCCGATACATATGTCAACCTCATGGGATTGGGGGAGGATGAACACTCCAGTCACAAAAATAAGAATAAGAAAAATAAAAAGTGATCATCTAGTGAAAACCTCCCCGAGGCACTTCTTGACCTTGAAAAAGTAAAAATAAAGGATGTATACGATGGCAAAAACCTCGAAGTGGATGATGGAGATGTTCATCTTCTCCTTGTGGGAACTTAGTTATCTGCCCGATCATCTATTCTAATTGAAGATACTCAAGAAGTTAATCTGGGTACTGCTGAAAATCCTAAAATCACCTATGTAGCTAAGTCACTCTCAGAGCAAGAGTATCCGGTCATCGTGCAGCTACTCCAATAGGGAATCATTAACTTTGCTTGGTCATACTCAGACATGCCAGGCTTAGACCCCACCTTAGTGGTTCATCATTTAGATGTTCACCCAGACGCCAAGCCTGTCAAACAGAAGCTCCGCAAGATGCATCTGCAGGTTGCATTACTAGTCACGAAGGAATTGGAGAAGTTACTAGAGGCGGGTTTTATCAAGCCAATTGACTACTCTGAGTGGATCTCCCAATATATAGTACTAGTTACTTGAAACCAAATGGAGACATTCCAGTGCGCACAGGACTACAAGAATCTTAACAAAGCGCCCAAAAGATGACTTCCCTCTGCCCTAACATTGACATGTTGGTGGAGCTGTGATGGGATATGGTCATTTATCCCTTATGGATGGCTTCTTTGGTTATAATCAGATTCGAATTGCACCTAAGGACCAACACAAGACCGCCTTCACAACACCTTGGGGCACTTTCTGTTACAATGTTATGCCCTTTGGTCTCAAAAATGCGGGGGCAACATATCAGAGGGCAATGACGGTCATCTTCCATGACCTCATACATATCATCATGGAGGATTATGCCGACAACCTATTAGGAAAATACAGAACACAAGCAGAACATCCTACCATCCTAAAAAAGATCTTTGAAAGGTTAGAGCATTACAAGCTGTGGCTAAATCCAAAAAAGTGTGTCTTTGGGGTCATGTCAGGAAAGTTGTTGGATTTCATAGTCTCTCACAGGGGCATTGAGGTTGATCTGGCCAAGTTAAAGGCTATCCTAGACATGCCACCTCCGTGCAATCTGAAACAGTTAAGAAGCCTCCAGGGGAAGATGCAGTCCATCCGTCGATTCATAGCCCAGTTAGCAGATAAGTGTTAGCCATTCACTCATCTTCTGAAGAAAGATTCCACCTTCTGATGGTTCCAGCAGTGTCAGATGGGTTTCGATAAAATTAAGGAATATTTAGCTCATCCATCGATCTTAATGCCACCTATTCCAGGAAAACCCCTCCTGCTTTACATCTCTGCCACTTCAGTCGCGCTGGGGGTATTATTGGCACAACATGATGAATCATCAAAAGAGAGGGCGATCTACTACATCAGTCGGACATTGGTCGGCTATGAATTAAACTACTCCCCCATGGAAAAGGCCTGCCTCACACTCATATTTAGTACACAGAAGTTTTGACATTACATGCTCAGCCATCCAGTCAAATTAATTGCCAAAATCAATCCATTGAAGTATTTGTTATCTAGAACCACTCTGACTAGCCGCATGGCCAAGTGGGTCATGCTCCTAAGTGAATTTGACATAGATTATGTGGAACGGAAAGCCATAAAGGGACAGGTCATAGCTGATCAATTGGCTGAGGCACCATTAGTAGATGCTTACCCTCTAGACACTGAATTTCTAGACGAAGAAGTCTACACAGTTACAGAAGCACCCGCTTGGACACTATATTTTGATGGCTCGTACACACATAATGGATCAGGTGCAAGAATTTTACTAATTACCCCTCAAGGCGACTACATTCCAAAATCATTCAAAATAGCATTCCCATGTACCAACAACATCGCAGAGTACGAAGCCCTCCTCACTAGCCTCCGAATTGCAAAACAGTGATATATAACTCACTTGAAGGTCTTTGGGGATTCATTATTAGTCATCAGGCAAGTTAATGATGAATTCTTAACAAAGGATAATAAGCTATTACCCTATAAAGGCATGGTCAATGATTTCAAGAAATATTTCACCTCCATACAATTTGACCAAATTCCTAGGGTTCAGAATAAAGCAGCAGATGCAATGGCCACCATCGGTTCTCTGATTGACATGCCTAAAGATTGGACGGAATGTGAGTTCCTTGTCGAACAAATTTTAATCCCAGCATATGATATCCCAGAAACTGATATGGTGTGCGATATCGTAGGTCTCGCCTCCCCCTAGTACCAGGACATATATACCTATCTCCATGATGGTATTGTACCCCCTGATCTTACATGAAATCAACACAAATCCTTCGTTCATCGCTCTTCCCGATACAT
>VDFB02048451.1:0-19111 GCA_007258455.2 Sequoia sempervirens
CTTTTTAGGCATACCATGCAATGAAAGAAGAGCTTATATTTGAAATTAAACAAGGCAAGATTTACTAATGCATTCTTTTCCTTACCATCATTATTATTTACTTATCATGCCCATGGTTTCACTATTCTAGTTTATCTCTAAACTCTTACTCAATGCTAATTGATTCCATACACAAGTTCATGCATAAATCCTATGGTACGAAATGCAATTTCAGGACCAAGGTCTTTCACACAATTAAACATATTTATTTCCTATCTTCAAAATAGCTTTACACAAAACACACATTCAATTGATTTTAAGGCAACATACACTATTTGGAAACACTTCATTTCTCCACCCAAGAAAGGAATTGCATTCTCAAATCACTCCAAGGCACATAGATTTAGATATAAGAATTATAGTGTCTTCTACTAAGTTAGTCACTTGCATTATGAAGTTAAATGATGTTTACTTTAGTAAAGTTTTATTGTCCACATAATAGTCATGTCTTAAGAATCATCTTTCATTTCCATAAGGTTCACAGTTATAGGATAACACAAGGGTGGATTTTATAATAATAATACCCATAGCTTTCTAGCCATTCACTTTGTTTTCATTTCTATTTTCATCCTAGATTGACTCAGTCTTCACAACAATAGTTCTCCATAACATGCCAATCAACATGAACAAGACATTCAATTCACACATTTAATATGCCTAATCTTGTTCATCCTAAACACTTACAAGTCCTACAGGAGGGTACATAGGTGCATTGATATTTAAATCTTGGCAAGTCAAAATCTATAAACTGGGCTATTTAAACTTCTTCACAATCAAATGTGTCACTCACATGAGGTTACGTAATGTTCTTGTGATTTAACAACATAGTTATTCACTTTTTAACTAACTCTTTCACAATAAAAATTTGTCAAAGAACGATGAAAGTGACTTAGGCTCCCATAAGGTCATTTCAACTATCAATCACAACAAGGAGGCAAGCACACACTGAAATTCAACATAAGCAACTCCACTTGGGCAACATCACTAACCAGAGATCCCCTTATATATTCTAGGTAATCGTTTGCTTAGGAACGTACTTAAGCAAGTTTCTAGTTTCACCATTTGCTTTAAGATAAGGTATAACTTTGTCTATTCATCTAAATCAGATTTTCAACACAAAACAAGGTCATGAGTTGTGGATTTTATTGGTTATGTAATTTTACTTACCAATCAAAAGTAAATTTTCTTGGGTTTTCAAGCACTTAATAAAGGGGCTCTTTTGCAAGCTAAATCACGATCTTAAGTTGTACATTATTATCTTTAAAGGGAACAAGGCTAAATCACTCCCTAGGAGGAATCCTTAATTTACTTCCTATCAAACTTCCAATTTGGACTAGGGGAAATCATAATTGAATTTAACAAGGTTTTTTGGGGTGATACACTTGATGATCATATTGATTAGTTGTGAAAATCAAAAGTGGCCCACTCTCATCAATCAATATTTAAAACATGGTAGGCATAATTAGGTCAAATAGTTACACCTTTTAAGGCTATCCAAGGAGTTGTAAAATTTTCTTATGCACAACATCTATTTGGTGCTTTTATTACAAAATTAGTTACATCATTTTATGTCTAATCACTAAACCTATTGCTCCTTTTTGACGGTGACTTGAACCATCTATTTCAAATTTTAACCTTAAATAAATCTTGCTATGTGAATCCTTCAATTAATCTTCTACGACAACTCATTACATCCACTATGGTGTAAGGATATTATTGATCTTACCAAGTTTGACTATAGATCAATAATAATTTTATTTAACTTACCAAGCCTATAGTAAACCACCCATAATAATTAATTAGATCAAATTTTATAAGAATTATTAATGTCCTTCCAAGACATGGGTGTGCAAGGTGACATAAATTTAGGTTTCCAAAAACATGGCTATTAAGGTGCTCGCATTTGACCCCTAGCTTATTAAACTCCTCATAGTCATATTTACCATCACCTAGCTTTTAAAGTTTAGAATAAAGGGTGAAAACAATTATAAATTCAACTTGATAAACCTCATTAATTAAACTATTATTCTTGCTTGACATTTACATCTTCTATGAGAACATGATGGTCCTATTGGTTTGGTCTTCAAAAGATTGTGATCTCTTATGGCTAATTATATCTCATAAGGTCAAATTTTGTTTCGCAATTAATTCCTCTATTAGATGGTTTATTGAAATTGGACTTCAATGTTAAAATATAAGGTTAGCTCGCACAATTTACTAAGTTCAATTTAAAAGTTAATTGATTAAAACATTGCCAACATTCACAATGTACAAAACTATAAGGCCCATATTAATCCCAGAGTACCCAGTGTTTCAACTAGGGCTCTAATACCAAAATGTCATGCCCAAAATTTCACACAAAAATACAATTAAGGACAAAACACAAATTTCAAATTTCAACCACAACTACAACATAATTCCCAAAGACTGCTTCCTACACATGTACCTCATGAAAACCTAGCAAACATTAGACCAATAATTTATAAGGACCTCAACCATCAACACCATTGAGTTGATGATCATGGTTGAGCTTCTAATGAAGATATGGAATCCACATCACTAAGGTAGGTTGGATTAGGTCTACTAACTCATCAATAAACAGACTTAATTCAAGTCACAAGTTATGCAAATAAAATATATATATCAATAGTAACTTTAAGTATTTAATAAGAGAACAAGCCTAGGGGTTAGACCTAATTCCTCGGGGGATCATCTTTGATGGCCTTGCCTACGTATATAATTCGTAGAGGAATCGTAGTTCGACTCATGGACTTCAACCATCTCAGACATGGTTGGATAGTAATGGGATCATGATCCAACAGGTTAAAAATGTCTTAACATCATCTCAATCATAACATCAACTCACACAACAATGATAGCATTAACAAATCAAGGGAAGAATTTAAAAAAAATAGAACTCAAATTATAAATATTGGACTAATCTCAATAGAAGACTTCTCAATTGTCACACACAAGAAAAAAAAAAAAACCTCTATCTTAATGATACCTTAAGTAGTATTTTATAAAGCAATGCATTTAGGGAGGTTTTAAATACACGCCTATCATATAACACTAATCAAATAAGGATTTAAGCAACAAGAAATTGATACATTGTAACTCCCATCATGACCACCCTACGTGCTAATATCTTTTACATGAAGTGGTAATCCAATGGCAGAGTCAAACCCAAAAACCCACACACAAGCCATTAACAAGTTCTAGCGCCCCACTCAAGAGCTCCACAAGCATAAGATAGGGTAAATCAACTATGACATAAATTTCCTTGGTGGAAATAAATTTGAGTTCACATAAGCTACTGATAATAAACTATACTTTTAAAAAAAAATAGTTTTACCCTATTACATTATTAGCAATATTATCTCCAACAATAAATTTATTTTATTTTAACATCATCAATTGTAATGTTAACATTGATCTTGCATCTAATATTATCACCAAAATTGTAAGTAGAATATACTAATATTATAGTATTTCTTTTATTATCTCTAAACATCAATTTCAAAAGTTACCTTTGCAACATATATAAGAATATTTTTAATGTCACATTAACTAGTTCCATTAGTAATATGAAGTTCATCAATCTCATCATTCACATGACTTTCTATATTATAATATTGATATTATCTATATTTCAATCGTCTTTTAAAATATTATATTGAACTTCATATTAATTAGTTCTTTTAAATATCATAGATATATTTATAACTCTATCATTATTATAATACAAAATGAACCTACTATTCAATCATATCAAAGTAGTATTATTATCATTACATTTAATTAGATTAAAAAAATCTAAAGATTAATCAGACCATCTATTTGTTTTTAATAAGATTAAAAATTAACACAAGAAAAATATAAAAGAGTCTCCCAAACTCTATTTAATCTATAGAGGGGATAGATGTGATTGGAGATCATTATATTAGTTATAGGTCAAAATAGGAGGAAAACAAAATTAACATATCACACCTACTCATGCATGTAAATACAAAGGAAGTATCTTTGCATAGGTTAGTAAGTGAATCTGAGTTTGACTATAAAGTCAAACATAGAAAAAGATAAATAAATAAAATCAGTGACATTAATGTTTTAACTTATCGGCAAGATTGCGGTGGTGGACACCAAGTGCGCCCTACACGGAGCAATAAAATAACTAAATAAAAAAATTTGAATCTCAGTGCTTATGCACAACACGTTTGATACGAAGATTCATTATAAGTGGTTCATACACAATCCTTAAACTTGGATGCTCTCATAAATGAAAGTAGTGTCTAATGGGAAGGAAATTTCATACACAATCCTTAAAGTCAAGGCATGGCGCAGCAAGCATACAAGTGAAAGTAGTGTCTAATGGGAAGGAAAGTTCACCATTTTGATGCGAGGATATATAATCTGCTCTTCTACTACTGCACATAAAACACTAATGGAAGGAAGAAAAAAAATAAAATATCTTGTAAAGCATTTTAGAATGTCATACACTTTGCCAGAACTATAATTATGCGGGCTTGGTCAATCTCTGGATAACCCTAGCATTCACAAGTGTTCAACCTCTAGAAGACAAGGAAGATGAATATAAGGGAGAAAACTCAAAAGAACTAGTAATTATCAATTGACCACAAGTAAACCAAGAATCTATAACAGCATTCAAAGCTACGATTAGGTACAGGAAAGCAATTGCATAACATAAGTTCTATAATGAACATGACAGGGGAATTGGCATGAATGGTAACACCAATACATCGTCTATAAAATTTAGTGTTGACAACAGTGGCATGACAAGCTATCACCCATCATAAGATTGGTCCCCAAATTTCCTATGATAGATACATCCTATCCTCGATGATGAAATGCCAGATATACACAACAAAGGACTGAGCTAATTTTATTAGACTCACAAAAGACATGGAGCTAATTTACATGTGCATACATTCTACAGATTCAAATAAACAATGGTATGAAGCAGATTTTGGTTTTATTTCTACGAAGCTCTACTTGTCAAGATTAACAAAGTTGATAATTGATATTGAACCTTAGACTTGTTTTCATTCTTTCCTAGAGCAAGAGAAATCTGGTAATTATAGAATCTCAGATTTAACCTAAATGAAAGTACTATATTTCAGTCATGAACAAGTCTGGTTACAAAAATTTTGCACTCATAATAATCTCATATATTAAACTCAATCAATGATCTGCATAAATCCATGCCACAATTACATTGCCCACAGAAAACAATCAGAGAAGAAAAACATTACATACCTTTGCTATCAATACAGGTCCACAAATTGTCTGCACATTCTTCACATTATAAAAGGTTTCTATGCACCACTTCTAACAGCTCCTTATGGAACTCAATTCCAGTTTTTTTTTAAAACATCCTATCAACAACATATACACCATGTATCCTTTCTCAATTTATTCTATCACTCCCCCTCCTGTGTGCTCTTCCAGTGTGAGGCTGCTACACAAACAGATTTGGAGCTCGATTTTCAACGTGCAACATCACGAGTCACACCTTAGAGTCACGCAGGTCACCGTTGGGACACCTAATTGCTATGCAGGGGCTTTCTCACTGTCTCAATATAGTCTTGGTATGAGGTCCCCTCAAGACAGTGATTGACACTCGAAGCAACTTCCTGGAGAAAAACCTTCCAATACCGCCATCCTCCACACTAATATACTTCTGACTCTTCTCCTCATATCTATTATCATTACTCACCATCAGGAAACCCAATCCCCCTCCCACAGACAGATAAATTGTATTGCCATTCGTCAATGATATATGCTCTCAGTTGTATTTCTTAATCTTTTTTTTTGTTTTGTGAGGCCCGATGCAGTCGACCATTCCCCCCCTTTGCACCAACTCCAACACCTCACCCCCTATACCTTCCTCCTCCTAGTCGCTGGTTAGCTGGCAACTTCCAATGTTGAACTGAGTGTTGGCTATTCGTTCTACCTAGACCCAAGTACGACCTCCTTTGAATGGTCTACTCGTACTAGTAATTAAGACACGTAATTAATGGCAATCCTCCTCAAAATCGATGATAGATGCATTTCATAATATGACATAAACTTCTTTTCCTGTCTTCCAAGCTCCTCCTTTTACCTCACACCAAATAGGAAAAGCATGCTAGACCTATATCAAAGCACAACCTCTTACCATTAATTAGGGCGGTGGAAGATCTCTAACACGATGATCCGACGTTAGACTATATAAATCCAGATCTCAATCAACATGATAATAGAGTTATGCAACTCATGATCAATATGCTATAAATGTTTCAGCTTAATGTACGCAGTATAGCAGAGTGAATAAAGATCACAGAGGTAATTAAAAACTAGATCTCAAAAAGATCTGAAAAGACATTCTCGAGCTGAGTGGTTGAACAAAGAATAAAGCAATTAAATAGAATAATATTTCCCCTGACATGAAACATTAAGAAGTTCAAATGATCATTGAGTTTAGGCGGTGAATTTATCAAAGAATCTGACTTAATCCTATTGGATGATCTGTGCCTTAAATGGCCCCTCCTAACATTGACAAGTCATGTAGGATTGTGAATAGATCAATGGGAGGATAATCGGTTTTGTTTAAATTCCTATCCATGCACTGCATTATTACAATTCATTAGGTGCATTGTATTTATGCTAAGAAGACACGATATTCAAAATTCATCTTTATCATATTTTGTTGAAGTTGTTACAATGGCAAGGCATAACATTAACTGCTAAATTTTATGGTTGATGTTAGTATATCATCCCCTAATCAAAAGTTACGTTAAAATGAAATCTATAATTCATACCAATACCACTTGACTAATTATAATATTAATCATAGGTGAAATCCATAATAGATGTAACAACAATGTAATTAATGATACGAGTTTAATTCTTAATATTAATAGTAACAATAGAATTAATAAAGATATTAATTTGCATATCGATGTTATTTATATTAATAATAGTATTAAAGATATAAATTAATATTGATAAGCATAGTTATATTATTAACATTATGAGTACCATTATTTTAAATTAATTTATCCATTATAGGTATTAGATCAAGCTCCCATTATATATCAATCCAATTCGACTAATCAAGAATAATGTAACTTACTAAAAGAAATGCAAGAGATGTCAATATTGTATTAACTGTAGGGCCTTACACATACATACACATATATACGCATATATTTGTATTGAAGTATATGTCTATATTTTATTTTGCTTGTATATTTAAATGAAACTATGTTTCAAAATTGAATTCTAGGTCAACTATTGATTCAAGGCACCCTTTGTTTTATTTTTGTAAAGGGTTTAAAAAATATATATACATATGTTTTTATTTGGGATTATGGAGGGGACGGTCAACCGCACTTCCCCTCTCCCCCACTCAGTCAAAGGGATGGTTGTGCAATCCCTATACCATAGTCAAAACCTGATTGTATTTGTTTGTTTTTTCTATAGTTTTAATTATATATATATATAGTGAGATATAGTTAGTGAGTATATATATATATATATATATATATAATGTATATATATATATATATATATATATATATATATATATATATATATATATATATATATATATGATTTATATTTCATGTGTATGTTCAGTCTGATAAAAAAAAAAGTTAACCAATTTAGATTATATATTTAATTTTGAAGAAAATAGAAAAGTAAATATTTATGTATATTTTATATGTATATATATATAATATATAAATATTAGAATGTATTGATTTGGTTTTAATTGTGAAAATTATAAAATTGAGTTATATTCATTGATTAAAATGAAACAAATTAAATAGTTATGACAAAATCGTTATTGAACTTTATTTCAAATTATATTGTGGAAAATGAGGGTTAGGAAAGGGAATTAATCAATTGTTGATTTTTGTACTGCGAAAACAATGTACGGAGGTTAATATTTTTTTCTAAGTTATTAAATCCTATATATTTGTTTGGATGATCTTATTGTCATTATATTATTATGGTTTTGGTTTTTTGTTGAGGGAACCCAGTTTGGGTTAGAAACCCATATATGGATGTTGTGATCCTCAGAATTCTAGAGGTGTGCTTATATTGTGAAATGTTTACCTTCATCTTATGTGCTCTTAGATATTGTTTTCTTTATTCTGAAAGGGTTGTACGGGTTTTGTTGTGATACTTTTGTGTGTTTTAGCAAGATGGGTAATGCCTCGCAAGTCATCTGTTGAGACTTAATGCTTTGTTCTTGATGGTACAACCCTTGTTTTGATTTGTTATGTTTTGGGGTCTCAAGGATAGTGGCTCTTTGTGGGGTCTGGCACCTCAAATAGGAAGAAGGGCCTGTGATAACCCACATAAGAGTAGATTAACAAGTGAAAACCTAATAATATAACTTAGGGGGATGGGTAGTAATAAAACAATAAGATAATCTTGGATACCTTGTCTATTCATTAGGGCTATTGCAGACTAATGGTAGACTAAGAAGGCCATGGTCGGCAAAGTCGTAACCTCATCCTTAGGAGAGGTTAATGGCTCTGCATGAGTCACCCTACGGGGCCGACGCATTAGGTAGGAGGAAGGGCCAGGATAACCATAGATGGGGGCTAATGCTTCATGTTGGAGGAAGGGTCAGGATAACCCATGTAGGTTGTGCGATGACACTCTCCACTTGTTGCCCTTATGTTTTTTTTCTTGGTTGCCTCTGGAAGTGTGTCATAATTGTTGTCTCTTTGGTTTACTTGGCATGTGGTTAATGGTTATTTCCTTGGTTTATTTATGATGTGTTTTATGGTTTAAGTTATTGTGACTGAGTCTTTGTTGTTGTTTATGATCTATGTATTCTTCATGTTGTTATTGGAGTATTGTACTATGTTATTCTTTATTGGAGTTGTCTTATGGCATTCATGGTTGTGACTGCTTCCTTTTCACCTCTAAACATGGGGATGGGTTATTTATAACCCATGTGGTCGGGTGGAACGTGCTCTACACCCGTTGGGTTCCCCATCAATATTCGTTCTTCACAGTATTCTTCAGATGGAGCTTGTACTAGTTATTCATCTTGTATTTCAGACATTATTTGTACTATGTATTTATCGCGTATGATGGGAGGTTTCATTGTATTCTTTATTGACAACATGTAATGTATTAAATGATGATGTATTATTTATGCACCTTTATAACCATTCATTTTATGAGATTTATTATGGTCGTATCACATAATGTGTTTATAATTATGCTTGTGGATACTTGGATGTACTTTTGTAAATGGTTATTGCAATTTTATGCTGGATGTAAGATTAGATAAGATTATTTAGCTTTATCTTTAATCTTTCATTATGTGTTTATTTATGCGATGTGACCTCACGTGCCCCAGAGGACTTGATGTTGTGATGCTAATGTGTAATGTAATTATGTTTTTGATGGTTCATAATTATATGTACTTTGTATTATTTAAAAAAAAAAATATGTGCATTGTTTTGTCCTTTGGGGTTTGCACAACGGGCGTTACAAGCATCCAGTGGAGTAATGGCAATCTTGCGTCACCCAAAAATATGCTTTCAATTTATGTTTCTTTTTGTTAGTTTTTTGTTGATGTCTTTGTATTTCTGGATATCCTTTTTGTCATAATGTAGTTCCCCACTTTTAGTTCTATTTTTTTGCTTTTTCTGCTCAATTGCTATTTTTAGCAGTTTTGAATTTGAAGGCATTAGGAGGAAAAAATTTATGGGAAGCTTTTTGGGGAAAAGAGTTCGTATGCTACAAAAGGGAATTTTGTAGTGACTGTAATTTTCTGTAACTTGCATGTATTGTAAAGCTCAAGGATTTGAGATCCTCTACATGTAAGAATTTCCATTCTAGATAATAATAAAATTTCTCTGGTTGTTTGCATCATTTTTTGTGTCTCAAATTTGCTCCCTCGTCAATATGTATAAATATACATGTATGTAGATGCATAAATATATATATATGTTTGTATATATACATATATATACATATGTATACATATGTATATACATATATTTATATTTACATATATATACATACATATACATATATATATCGTATATGTGCTTATGTATATATTGTATATATATTTTCATGTAACTATCTGTACATATATATGTATATACATGTATACATATGTATATATATGGGCCTCTATGTTTGTATATGTGCATATGTATATGTGTATATGCATATATATGTATGTTTGTATGCATATATATATATATGTATGTATTTGCAAGTATATATATATCTCTATGTGCTCTGCATTTTGCACATACCTAGGTCTGATTTTCATTTACTGTGGATAGATTCAAGAACTGTTGCCATAAATGGATTATAGTGTTGAGTTTTCACTTTTTATAAACATTCCCCACAACATCAACAAAGCCATATCTTTATTTTCTCAGCGTCATTCTTGGAGTAAAAATTTAGCATGCAAGACTAAGGTGACAACATTAATTCCTTGTGCCAAAATAATGTCACAAGCCAATCAGGAAATTGCAAACACATGTAAATTACTATATCCACCAAAAATATCCACACTAATTTTTCCAATATGTGCACGATACTCATCGATCAAGAAATAAAAAGAAATTTACATATAGCTTGAATAGGTAGGCATGTTTCAATGACTTTTTCTATTTTATGGAAATACAATTGAGTTGGAATGAATGGAAGATTTGGAAAAGAACAATTGAAACTCCCTTTTAATAAAATAATGCAAGAATCAATTATTTTATACCTAGACATTTTTCAATTATGTAGACCTAATTTTCATTTCCATTTAATAGATTCAAGTGCAATTGCAATGCATGCATGCATAATAAATATTATTTCCATTGTTGATCATGACCAAAACATTATCATGTTCATTCTTTAAGTGAACAAGAAATACTAACCCATAAACACACTAACACGAACAATCTAAGCAAATAAAAAGACAACACAAACACTCAAAAATAGGAAACAATGGACATTAGCCCATAAAATGTAGAAATGCAAAAAGCTATGCAAAAAAGATATAAGAACTTACAACTGGCTTGTTCTTTGCTTTCAATATGATAGTCATAAACTATTCCAACAGATAGATATTTTATGTTCTTAGTGATTTAAATCATCTTTACAATGGTCTACTTTTTGTTGTTGCTTATCATTCAGTTTCCTTATTGATTCATCAAAAACTTTGTGATTTTGTCGTTGGCTTGGATACTTTTCTTGTTGTTTTGTATTCACTAAATCCAAATTAATTATCTACTGATGAAACAATGATACTTATTGAAGGATGTCTGGCTATTGAAGATATGTTTGGTTTGCCATGGATGACTCAATGCATTTGCATGGGGTGTATGATCTAACCAAATGAATAAATAATGAAAATCAAAGTTTGCTTGTAAAATTTAAAACTTCACAACATAAGCTACTACTGATGTGTGCATATCAATCTAGTTACAAGCCCCAATACATTCTTTTAGCAGCCAATACCTATCTGAAAACATTAGTGCATAGACCAATAGCCGTCAGTGCATGGAAAACATTATACAAAATTAAGACCAATGTAAGCAACTTCCAGTGAGAAAATTACAAAAAAAACCACCAAAGTTCGCTGTGCAAAAAAAATCCCACAAAATATAGCAAAAGCCTCATTTCTACATGGCAGGATGCAATGGGCTTATGCATTCCTATTTTTTTTTGTTCCTAAACACATGTTCAGTCCAAATGTTTTGGTTGATAAGCTGCATTATTCATAATATTTTACATGCCTTGTCTAGAAACTCATGCTATAGTTGACCATTGGAAATTGGAATGCATTCTTATACAAATTTTCTATTTATGATTAAGATTGATAGGTACCTTGTTTTTTTTTTCTTCAGGTGGCAATTGTAACTTAGACTATTTGCGTTGTATATGAGTAGATAAAAAATCAAGTTCATGGCGTGTTATGGTGCACACTTGTAAGTTCAACCTATTCTTTACTTGTATTCTATATTATCACAACATATTCTTCTAGCAAGAGAATTGTTTTGGTTGGATATAGAAAATGTACTACATTGTAGTTATCTTTTTCTTGTGTTGTTGTTTGCAGCTATATTATTTTTGCATTATAGGCTTGTCTTGCTTTGTGCTTTATCCACTATTATTATGTTCTGCTTCTATATTATTGCAATGTTAATCAATAAACATATTTTACTTGGTATTTACATATTTCAATGAATATTTCACTTTTATTTCAATTTATACATAAAATCATTTGATCATTTTATTTTGACCGTTAGTCATAGACTTTGTTTCACTACAAAAAGCAACTTCGAAAAAGAAAAGAAATTTAGCAAGGTGTGGTGCATGAGCACTTGTTTGATTTTTGCCTCCATGAGGTCATTTGTAATAGTTGCTTTATTTTGTGTATTGGTTCCTATAATAAGGTTTATCAAACCATTTTAAAGGTTTTTAAGTCTTAGGAAGTAATATTTTAAGTCATTTTTCAAATAATGTTTAAAGTTGTTCCATATTGTAAAAATTGTCAAAAGTGCAAAATTAGGTAGATGAAGTGTCATTAAGGTGTTTTGTCAACAAAATAATAAAAAGGTGGTTGAAAATAGTTGTTTTTTGTTTTAAATGTATAAATACACCCTCCAAAACTTGAATTGGGGGTTGGAGACACTATTTTTTGAAGTTTGATGAATGGCAACCTCAAATTTTGTGTGCATTTTCTAATTTTTACATTGTTTACAGGATGAAGTTGTGCTTTGTACGGCCTAGTATGGACAAAAATAATGAATTATGATACATGGATGGAAATATATATGTTTCTAGTTTCCAATTATTTTTGTCTCATTGAATTTTATTGAGTTTTGTGGAAGATATGACTATTTTGGTGAGACTGTCCTATTCTAACAATATTGTGCAGAATTTACAGTCTAAAAAATGTGATGGTATAGATTGTAAAGCTTATATTTTGGATATTAAACCAATTGTATTTTGTTTCCATGTGAATATAATTTTATTTTCTTCAAGTCTCATCAAATTTCATTAAGTTTTTAATAAGTTATGACCATTTTTGTGAGGGCAAGTCTGAACCCTAGCTAGGGTTTGTAGTTTTGAGGAAAATGTAATAACTTTCTTTTCTACCGTTGGATCTTCATAAAAACTGGAGGAAAGGTCTATGAATATTTTTTCTTAAATCTCACCAGAGAGATTGGATTCATTATTTGTTTTGTAGAATTTATTAATGACCATTCGTTGCATTAAATTGTGGGCTGCCATAGTTATGTTACCAATGTGATATAGAATGCCTAATAGCATGTGTTATACAAAGATTTCTTTGAATTATTGTGAAGGTTTGTGAGATGTGTTGTTGAATCCTATTTTTCTCTACATCAAATTGGTATCAAAGCCTAGGAAATATTTGAGCTAGTGAGTTGTAGTTGGATGTCATATTCGTTAATAGTTATATAGGATTAATGCTCCGACTCGAAGAGATAAAGAATAATAAACTCAGTAAAATAAGATCGCGTCGTCTCATAAGCGTCGAAAAATGAAATCCCCTCATTCCTCCATCGTTCATCTCCGTCGCTTCAAAAGATCATCGATAAGATCCGGAAATCCACATAACTCAAAATTCCGTCTTTGTCTTTCATCGGTTAATAAAGATTGAAAGGCAAAGAGATGAAGATCACATAAATTCAGATGAACTCGTGTTCGAGCATGAATCGTAAAGATAGAACATTTTAGAGGAGAATATATTGAGTTAATTGGTCGGATAGATGCTTTTAAACAAAGGGGTTAGTCGATATTAATAGTGCTCCATATTTATTTCTTATTAATTAATCCGGCATCGATCCGTTATTTCTCGGTCATCAAAGGCGTCAGAAATCAAGGAAGAAGACAATTCAAAGGAGCTTGAATTCTTTTTCCCTCGGGAGTTTGGTGCATGAGCACTTGTTTGATTTCTTGCCTCCATGAGGCCATTTGTAAATAGTTGCTTTATTTTGTGTATTGGGTCCTATAATAAGGTTTATCAAACCATTTTACAGGTTTTTAAGTCTTAGGAAGTAATATTTTAAGTCATTTGTCAAATAATGTTTAAAGTTGTTCCATATTGTAAAAATTGTCAAAAGTGCAAAATTAGGTAGATGAAGTGTCATTAAGGTGTTTTTTCAACAAAATAATCAAAAGGTCATTGAAAATAGTTGGTTTTGGTTGTAAATTTATAAATACACCCTCCAAAACTTGAATTCGGGGTTGGAGACACTATTTTTTGAATTTTGATGAATGACAACCTCAAATTTGTGTGCATTTTTTGATTTTCACATTGTTTCCAGGATGAAGTTGTGCTTTGTACAGCCTGGTATGGAAAAAAATAATTTATTATCATATATGGATGGAAATATATATGTTTTTAGTTTCCAATTCTTTTTGTCCCATTGAATTTTATTAAGTTTTGTAGAAGATATGACTATTTTGGTGAGACTATCCTATTCTAACAATATTGTGCAGAATTTATAGTCTAAAAAATATGATGGTATAGATTTTAAAGCCTATATTTTGGATCTAAAACCAAATTTATTTTGTTTCCATGTGAATATACTTTCATTTTATTCAAATCTCATCGAATTTCATTAAGATTTGAATAAGTTATGACCATTTTTGTGAGGGTAGGTTTGAACCCTACCTAGGGTTTGCAGTTTTGGGGAAAATGCAATAACTTTCTTTTCTACTATTGGATCTTCATAAAAATTGGAGGAAAGGTATAAAACTATGTTTTCTTCAATCTCACTAGAGAGATTCGATTCATTATTATTTTTTTGGAAGTTATTAATGACTGTTCGTTGCATTAAATTGTGGGCTTCCATAGTTATGTTTCCAATGTGATATAGAATGCCTAATAGCATGTGTTATACAAAGATTGCTTTGAATTATTGTGAAGGTTTGTGAGATGTGTTGTTGAATCCTCTTTTGTTCTGTATCAAGGTGCCATATCTTTTGCCCTCTGAGGTGTATTCTATTAATATGGTCGCAAAATTTTTTGTTAAAAGACACAACATATTACAAGAGCTAATTGTGTTGGGAACTTATAAAGCAACTGCAAATTATGCATCTCTAACACAATTGATGGAGTTCTGCATTTTGCACTTTTTTTTTGATAGGAATTTTTCAATTGGAAGCCTGTCAATTGGTTGCTTGACATAATACATGTTTTCCTTAATTGCTATTATACATTTTAGCATCTACGCAATGGCTTCATGGATCATTACTTAAATTCTCTTCATAGTCATTGTCTTATAGCTTGAAGGATTTGCAGTTCTGGCTTGCACTTGACAATGCTAATGAGTTTGCATAATTTGGTTGACTAGAACTGCGTATCTATGAAGAATGAGGGTCTCCAATGTAAAAATTAAAACTAGTCAAGAAAATAGGCTTTCAGATGACACAACCTCCCTAAAATGGATAGCATATTGACTAAACATTGCAATATGCACTTGTGCTTTAGTAAACAGAACAAAGTATTTTCACTTGAAGAATGTCTCATGTAATACTTCCATATCAATTCCTTTGCATGACAAAACTGCTATTGATCACCACTATAAAATTGCACTAGGAAAATCCACCTACACTTGCATACAAACATTACATAGTGAAAAAAAATTCTCAAAGTTCCTTCCATGAATTTGAAAAAAAAAATAATAACTACATTAAAATGCTTCGATCGACGTTTCCATGCAAAAAAATATCATGACAATGAACAAGGCATTGCCGAAAAACTTGGACTTTGCAATAGTGTCAACAAATTCTACTTTACCACTCTCTTTACCATTTTGAATTTTTTTTCCAAGCTTTGGTTTTTTACCCAAGCAACAACTAAAAAAATCATGTCTCATTAGGCACACTATGCTGAAAATCTCTTTGACGTTATTCTAGAAAATATTTCTTGCAAGTATAATGTGTTGTTTTCAATTAATCCCTTTGTAAGAATTCCATATCTTTGATTGACTACTTAGAGAAAAACTGCTCTTTGAGATCATAAAGTTGTTTGTTCTTGATGAAGGCCATCGAGCTTGAATTAGTGGGTGAATGATGTGGAGTTTATGCAAAAGTATTAATTCAAAATTGCACATTATATTGTCAAGAACTCTTTTCTAGATTAAATTCAAAGTACTTTTCAACATATTATATTTGACGAGACCAAATTTTCTCAACTCCTGCCTGGGAAAAAAACTTGAAGCTATATTGAGCACTTGCTAAATTTATGGCTATGAGCAACAACTACAGACTAGAAAATTTCTTCATGGATGGAATTGGAGATAAAATTCATCATGCAAAAGATAGTGGAAAAGTCCAATTTGTTGAGACTTTTGTAAAGCTCATGTTAATGGCTCATGCTTTTGTTCACTATTATGGTGAGAAGGTTATGAATAACCTTCCTGCAGTAAAGTGTTTTATTGTCATTTTGAGACCATCTTCTATATAGTAGACTATTTATCAACATGGCCTTCTCTACATTGCTTTATCACATGTGGGAGACATTGAGTCACTATATCTAATGCAAAAGATGTAAGAATGAAACTGCAAAGTGCAAAAAAGTAAAAAAGCAAAATGCAACGCCTTATGGATTTTGCACAATACAAACAAGAACACACCCTTTTGCTTTTGTTTGCAAATTTTTTTTCATATGCACAAAGTATAAACCAATATCATGATATGCTTCAAGCTATTGTCCTTTTCTCACAACAAGCCAAACATAATATGTTCAATTGTATTAGCTTTGTAGATGGAATATACAATTTCTATACCACTACATACTTTCATCCCTTTGCAACTACTTGGAGAATAACCGCTACAATGCAAACAAAACATAATTCCACAACAAAATATATAGAATCAATAACCATTGAGCTAATGTATATACATATTACTATGCACACCTTCAATTTGTACTTGATATCAAAACCACATTTTTATGATCTACCTAGTTATATACAAACACTATTATCCCATTGCCACCTAATCCAAATTCCATATTTCCTACAATAATTTAACATTGACATCTTAGAATCCATAAGGACAAGCAATTCTTTTCATTTGGAAGTTGTATCATGTCAATGAGCAAAGGCATAAGTGATTAACTTGAACTTTGCAACAGTGTCATCAAATTCTACTTTCTCACTCTCTTTACCATATTGAATTTTTCCCATGATTTAATTTTTAACCCAAGCAACAATTGACACAATTAGGCCTCATCAAATAAAATATATTGAAAATATCTTTGATGTTATTCTAGAAAAGAGTTCCTAACAGTGTAATGTGCCATTTTGAATTAAGCACTTTACATGAATTCCATATCTTTGATTGGCTACTTGGAGAGGAAACTGCTTTTGGAAAGCACAAGCCAACACATTCTTGGTCAAGATCAATGAGATCAAAATAACACATCAATGATATGGAGTTTATGCAAAAGCATTAATTCAAATATGTACATTATATTCTGAACAACTCTTTTCCAGAGTAAATTCAAAGTGCTTTTCAACATATCATATCCGGTGAGACCAAATTTTTCCAACTATTGCCTAGGTAAAAATTCAAAACCATACTTGACAACTGATAAAATTATGGCTAATATGAGTGGAAACTATGAGTTGAGGGAGTTCTAGATGGAAGGAATTCAAAATATAATTCACAATGAGGACAATGGAAAAGTAGAATTAGATGAAACCTCTGCAAAGTTCATGTTAATGGCTAATGCTTTTGCTCACTGTTATGATGAAAATATTTTGAATAGTCTTCCTACAATAAAGGGTTTTATTTTCACTTTGAACCCATCTCCTATACAGTAGACTATCTAACAACATAGACTTGTCTACATTGCTTTGTCACATGTAGGTTTAGCAATGCAAAAAAAAAGTCCACAATTTTAGTGAGTATAAAAGCATTGTTGGGTCAATTGTTGTTCATATTGTTCATGTCTCTAATAAGAATTATTACTATTCCATTGTACTACTTATGTAGATATTCACTTTGTTATTGTTTTGATACAAGAGTATCAACCATATTTTGGGATATATCTTGCATAGTTGTCCTATTGCAAATGAGTTCACAATTGTTCCTGAGTAGGTATGCTACTATGCAAAACATCACTAAAGCATTTCATAGCATAAATTTCTTTATCGGGACCAAATTGGAAAATTAAAATTGTTATGCATCACTGAGCTAGGTTGTAGCTAAATCATATGAGTTTTTTGCATGCATGTGAAGTTTTTGAATTGCTCCTTGTAGATTACAAATATGTTGCAATTTCATGCAACATATATCTTAGTAGTTCCCAGCATGTACATAGCATCTAGAGCATATGAAAATATGTAGATACCTGGCATTTGACATCAGCAAACTTCAAAATATCTTAATAATTTTTTTCCCTCTTTGTTTAAAGACATGCTTGACATAAATATCTCATTGCATATGCTTGCTAGAACATTTGGAACATGTATACTACATTTACTACACAACAAAAAATGAATCAATCGCTTGACAAACAAGATGAAAGGAGGCAAGTATAATATCTTACTTATGTGTGAACACATAGGTTTACTCTTCATATGTTTAAATTTTATCAATGTACTTCTTCTCATTGTTCGATTTGTAATGTACAAATTGGAAATAGATACCACAGAGCCATCAAGCATTATCACATATGCACAAAAAAATCAACTTTACTATTTGAGGGTGATGATATGGTCATTTATGGTTATGCTACTACCACATTTCTTGGAAAACCAAAAAAAGAAACAATCATGCATGTCAATTTAGTTGGCAACCATAGTCAAATGACAATAACTGTAAACAACAACAACAAACTATTTGACACATTTTTTCCATTGTTATCACCTCATCAAAGTGTCTTTTATACAAATTTTTTCATTGAGAAAAAACACAATATGAAAGAGGCAATTTTGATTATCCCCTTCTTCTAACTGCTAAAAGAACCATTGAGCACATTGACAAAGTCATTTGTAAGTTCCTAAACCTTTTATGGTCTCAGTTTTTGCATTTTTTATTC